>VYZU01052130.1:210021-250054 GCA_013401355.1 Ceyx cyanopectus
ATTTTTTATTTTTTTTTTTTCCAATGTATTAGCTGCACAGAAGCTCTATTTTGGTACAGCGATTATACAGGCCATTCTGACACCGATTTTGCACTGGCAGAGTTATGATTGTGAGGCAGACAGGCCAGTTTGGGGAATTTCAGAACTGCGGATTTCTTCATTACATTTGGAAGTACTTTTGGATCCCTGCTGTGCCAACCATTGGGTTTTCCCCATCTTTAAAGCAGTGCTGGTAACTTTGGTTAATAATTGTATAAATTGGTATTACAAAAGCTTTGGAAAATGAAGAGTACGATGGTATTTGGTATTGGTATTTCCACCTAAGATTTGCCTGCATCAGAAGAACTCATTGGTGACACCACACTCCACAGAAACTAATAATCCATCCTGTTTTTCAGCAAGCCACCATCCGTGGGAGGATTTTCCTCTTAACATTGTGTTAATACCTCACCTACTACTGCTGTTTGTACACGAGCACTCCAGTTAATCTTTCCACCTCTTATTAAAAAGCCTCAGTTAAGTTTCAGACAGAAACGTCAAGCCCCCCCTTTCAGAACTTGAATGGCAAGAAACCAGACGGGGGAAGATAACACAGCAAATGTTCATTTCACCAACCCCCCGAGCCCCAGAGCAGCAGCATTAAGTGGATGCATCTGTTTGCTCACACAGACATCAAGAACACACAAATCCATCCATCTACAGCTCCATGTCCACCACCTACACGCTCACACAATGCAGAGCTGTTCAGTTTGGAGCTGTGTCTTTGCTCCAGCCCCACGAAGACAACCGTGTGGGTTTTCCCTGGAAATGTGTGGGAATAGCTGTGCTCAGTAATGCAACAGAGCAGACAGGCAGAAAATACAGCACTGGAGAAAGACTGGAGTCTTCTCCTAGAAACTGGTTCCTCAGTGGAAGATGGAAAAAACCAAAAAAATACTGTTTGGAAAGCAGGCTGCATTGGTTTTTGTTAAAAGGAAGGAATGTCTCAATCCAAAACCTGATAAAAACCATCAGACAACATATATTAGATATTCTGACTGCTCTAAACACTTAGGTGTGAAATTACAGATAAATAGGTAGATATGGTCCGGGCCGCACAGCACGAAATACACTGAAATAATTTGTTTGCCCTCAAGTTAACATACAAGATTTCGGTAATTAATTATTTTAAAATAGCTTTATTCTTTTTCAGACTTTTAGACAGATTTTACTAGCTTACTGTTGGCTTATTTAAAGCTGAGCTGGTGTATTTCTCCTCGATTAAATACCTTGTAAACACTGGATTTATTACCCAGTGATGGATTTACTATGCAGTGACGACTTTCTCTAAATTAACGAAAATATGTGAATAATGCACAAATTGAAGAGATCAAGAAGGCCATGTGCTTTAAAGAGCAGCTCAGTGTTAGTCCAACAAATTAAGAGATGCTCAGTGCTTTCCTAACCTCGCCAATCAGCCTGCTCTCTATTAAAAATAACCACCTTTTCCAGCAAATTTCATCTGTTGTCTTTTTAAATGCACCTTTTCTCACAAAGTCAAAACTCCCCTGAGCCGTTCTTTCTTTTTAGAAAGAAAAACCAATTTTAAAACCCAAACTTCTCACGCTTTCAGGAATTATTTTACCGTTTCAAACCAAAACAGCACAGGGAAGCTGCAAGTTTCCCACTCACTTGAGTTTTCCAAACCCTAGAAAACACGTTTCAAAGAAGTTTGCTCTAGTCTCAAGTGTAAAGCATCCGATGGCTTCTAAGCTGTGGTTTTTCAGGAGAAATCCTTCCCTGTGCTGTCACAGAACCCAGTCAGAAACACTGCTGTGAGACCTGGAAGGGGCACTTCTGAGACATATCGTGGTGCACAACACACCCTGCCCGAGAACCAGCCGTGAGCCAACTGCGAGACAACCCTCAGTACACCCTACATCTCCAAAGAGAGTATTTTACAGAGACAAAGCTCGCCCGAGAGGGAATCTCCTTTGGTGTTTCTGACCACACACCACTGAATGGGAACTTGAAAAAAAACATCACCTGGGCTACTGTAAAAAGAATCCCACCCCAATTCACCGGCTCGAGCGGAGAGATGGAACTTCGCTTGCTTCGTGACTTAACAATTGGGTTGGAAATACGAAAGAGCAGTTAGGGTAAGGTAGCAGCGGTACGGCAGTGGATGCAATCTCCGCCAGCAGATAAGACACGGTCTCAGTTTCCACAGCACTGTTATTTTTTCATAGTTAGCTAGTCGCATCATGCAACAACAACAAAAGAACAAAAGGCCAAATTAATTGTAAAACCCCCAAGCTCTCAGCAGCAACGCAGCAGGGTAAAATACCATGTCTTTGCAGGGCTGACCTAAAATCCCCTCTATTGACAGCAATCTGTGCAGACAACAAAGTGCCTTTATTTCCACGGGTGCTTCGAGGCAACGTGGTCAAACCCTGATGCTCGAGCAACCGACAGAAGCTCGCCTGTCCCTCCTACGCCAGACAAGTCACTCTCCCTTCATTTCCTTCATCCTCATCCTTTCCAGGTCCTCCTCGGGCAGCGGGTGGAAGGAGGGAAGGACACTGTCTGTTGGCAAGGTTACATTTGGGGAAGCAGAGGGATCCAGCGCATCCCACAACCGGGGTGCTCTGCACCTCCAGAGCCTCTCGGTGTAGGAGAGAGCACCCAGCCGCTGTGCAGTCAGGGCGAAAACAGAGCTGCAGCCGATTCCAAACAGTTCCCTTCCTTGCACTTCGGCCGCTTCCCCCAGTAAATCCCCTTGTTACCAAGCGCAGCTTAATCTTTTCAACATGAAATGAAACAAGTCACCAGTCCCTGCGCTAAAAAAAAAACCAACAAACCAAAACCCAACAAACCAAACCACTGACTCCAACGGTATTTTTCCCTCATCAAGGAACGTACTGTCACTCAAGTGGATGTATGACTAAAATATTTCCTGTCCAGACAGCGCGGCTGGACTCGTTCCTGGCGCGGCCCCCGCCGCAGCACTTGCACCGCCGCTGCCCCGGCCGCCGCGCACCTGCCCGCGCCCCGCGGAGCCAACGCGGGACCCCCGGAGCGCCGCCGCCCGCTCCCCGCCGCTCCCGTCCCGGGCTTCCCGGGCCCCGCTTCACCCCGCGGCGCTCGTCTTCCCGCACCGGGGGAGCTCCGGCCGAGCCCAGCCGGTCCCCGCGCCCCCCGCCCCGCTGCCCAGCCCCAGCGTTACCTGCTCGCAGGGAGTTAAGCGCGGCTACCAGCCCGGGGCTCATGGCGGTGCGGGAGGTGCGGGAGTGTGCGCGGCGGCGGCGGCAGCAGCGCCGGGAAACTCCGATTCCAGCGCGGCTCTCAAAGTCCCGCAGCCAAACCCCAACTAATCCTTCGGGGAAACAACTCCGAGGGCCGGGCGCGCAGGCGGCCCGGGGTACATCCTTCCCCGGCGGCCGAACCCCCCCTCCCCTCTCCCCGCAAGATGGTTCCCTGGGAGAAGAGAGAAAGAGAGAGAGGGGTGTGCGTGTGTGTGCGAGCGGGCGTGGGGAGAGCGGCGGCCGCGGAAAGCTAATAAAGCAGCAGCAGGACAAAGAAAACCATGTGCAGCGGCAGCAGCGGCGAGCCAGGGGCAGCGGCTCCGCGGCGGCGGCAACTCCGGGTCCCGGGGCGGTGCAGCCCCTCCTGCCAACGCACCTCCCTCCGCGGGGTCCAGCGCCGGCGGGGCGCAGCTGCAGCCGACACCGTGTCCCTTCCTTCGGGCGGCTTTTTGTTTGGGGTTGGGTTTTTTTTGTTTTTTTTTTTTCCTTCTGCTTTTTGGGTGGTTTTGGTTTAAGGGGGTGGTTATTTTTTTTTTGGTTTTTAAAAAGTCATGCCCGTCTTCTCCCGAGACAAAAGCGGTTCCCGCCGGGGCACCGTCCCTCCCGCCGTCCAGGGCTCGCCGCGGCCGCGCTCAGGTGAATTCCATCGGGGAGAGGGCAGCGGCCCGGCCCCAGCTCCTCCGGCCCCGCCGAAACAACCTCGCAAGCCTGTAATCCCCGGGGGGGGCGGCCGCTCCGCTCCGTTCCGCACCGCGCTGCTCCGCCCGGCTGCGGGTTCCCGGCCGGACCCCTCGCCGCCGCCCGGGCGCTTCGCTCCGCTCCGCACTGCGCGGCGCTCCGAGAGCCGCTTCCCACCCGCCCGCCGCCGACAGCTCCTCCCTCTCCCCGCCCGCCCCGCCCCGCGGAGCCGCTCTGCCGGTGTCCCCGCGGCGGGGGCGGCCCGGGCCGCGGCGGGGGCGGAGGAGCTGGGGGAGCATCCTCGGGAGGCTCGTTCCCCGCACCGCGCCTCGGCTCGACTGCCGGGGCCGCTCCGGGAGGTACCGGGTGCGCGCAGCCTCCCCCGCGGCGGCGGAACGGCCGCGCCTGGGCTGGGGAGTCCGGTTGGCGGTGCGAAGCCGCACGGTCCCCCCAGTCCCGGAGAGAGCGGCACAGGCGTGGAAGGAGCCAAGGCTCGGTTGGAGGAAATACTATTAAGAATATTCTATGGCATTCAGCAATTTATTTCATTTTAGGGATTTTTAAATATTTTTTTTCACTAGGAAAAAAAAATGCCCCAAATTCCTTCAGGGTGGCCTGCATGGAGACCCCCAGCTGTCTGCAAAGTTGTCCCCATGACACACGGCTCTGGCCGGGGCTCCTCACCTCACAGACCCTCACTAGACGGCTCCCAAATACTCTCTCTTGTCGACAGGCAGTGGAGATGTGGACTTGGCCACTGTAGGTTTTTCTGAAGCACCGCACGCCATGAGAAATAGCCACCGCAGAAAATAAACGCACGGATACGTTACCACACAAACGATTATTCACTGAAGCACAGCAGCCAGAGCCAAGGGATGTCTCCTCTAAAGCAAACTGCTGTGAGGACGAGAGGCGGTTACGCTCCTTGGCTCAGCACAGCCATGCACAGATGTTTGGGATGGGTGCTAAGGCAGGTCTAACAGCTCACGAGGCCTTGGCCAGGGAGCATTTTCAAGATTTCCAGTATTTCTCATTCATTCCTCATCCCATCACTGCATTCAAGGACAGTTTTCCTCCTCGGCATTACATTGGGGCCTTTCAGACTCTCCCATCTGAGGTAGAGGTGCACTCACTGCAAGGGCTCCTATGGGGACGATGAGGTGGGAAGATGCACAACAGAAACGGGGATAGGCAGGAGACAGACCCAGAGCAGCTCCGTGGCTGCCAAGGCTACAGTGCTCTCTGCCTGTCTGAGCAGCAGTGGGAACCCTTCAGCAGAACTGTGACAGTCTTCCTCAGAACACTACAATGCTGTGGCCAACTTCAGATGCTGGCTCTGGCAGTGAAGAGCTCCTCACAGCTGTCCCCCTGAGCAGGCTTTTCTACAGCACCCCTAAGCATGGACTTAGGTTTTCACATTTTCACAGGCTTTCTCATCTCCTAATGAACAGAATATTGCAAAGATAATCTTGTGCCATCAGACAGGTGTTTTCCATCTCCTCTAGAAAGCCAACAGAGATGGCTTCACTTCTGGTGTCTAGAATAAACAGTGGCCAGTGGCCAAAAGCCATGGCAGTGGATGGGCTGTGTGATGAGCTCAGCAGAGGAAATGGATGGCTTGAGTGCACTGCTCAGTCTCCACCAAACATAAATGGAACCATCAGAGTGTCTCTGCACAACAACCAGAGACGGGGCTGCAGAGACAGACACTCTACCTGGACAAGGAATTAAATGCACACTATTAAGGTGTGGCAGCTCATCTATTCTATGAGCACTTTGGTGAAGATTTTCCACATCTCAGCCTGGTAAGAACTGGTCTAATTAAAGCCTAGACTCCTCACAAGAGTTTAATTTGATAAATTTAGCTTGGATTAAACTACAGGCTTGTCTGTACTGGATTTTCAAACGTTAACCACATGCCACACCTGAAATCTCAGCACACACAGAATCAGAAGTGCATTTACCTACTCATCTCCCTAGGGCTGTTAAGGTTTATTGGCAAGGTTGTGGGCCTCATTATCTTCATTATTCATGCCTTAGAGATAAGTAGAGGACCTCTGTTTTCCTCCTAGAACATTAAATATGCACAAAATGTGTTTCATAATTCTGATTTAGAAGTTTGGAGATTAGGAATTCATCCAAAGCCAAATTAAATCAAAGGGGGAAAAAAAACCCAACCAAACTAACAGCCCACCACCTCCTAATGATTCCAATGGCCTTTGGATCAAGCTTCCCCCTCTCTTGACAGCAACACTTTCTGTGTTTCAGGTTATGCCTGGATAGGTTTTTGAAACCTTCTGTCTCTTATCTATGTGGGACCTTGCCAGAATTTTTTTTTCATCTGTCTGTGGTCTCTGTCAGCGCCGACGTTTGTTTCTGCCACAACAACAGCCAAACGAAGTGCATTGAACTTGAATCAAAAGTGATTTCAAGACCTTTCAGTCTCCAAAAGAGGTTTTCAGCTCCAGCTCTTCTATAAAAATGACCTAAAGCCGCCTAGACGGCGGGCAGAGCAGCAGACATTTGTTTCCAAGTAGTGGAGTAATTCCAAAGAAGAATTACCCACCTCTGGCACAAAGAGCAAATGAATATTGAAATTACAGCAGATTATATTGGATTAAATTATTTATGGCAAACCTCACCTCACCTGGAAGGTTCTGCAGCTTTTTCCTGGCAACGTGAAAACTGGATATTCCAATTCTTTGGTATTCTGTGAAAGACTGGAAACATTTATGTTTCCATTAAGTTGCTAATCTTTCCAGAAGACACGATGGTGTCTGAGCTCGGAGCGTGATTACGATGCTTTAAAAACTCCTCCACAATGCTTTGAAAACATCCATAATTGTGTCCATTGCTGGATAGGGGATGCAGGTTCAGAATTTATGGAGCTATCGGCGGAGTTTTACGACTCAAGCTGCTTTTACAACTCTCCAACCTGCTTTAAAGAGGTTGGAGAAGAGGACCACAGCCCTAGCGAGACACAACCACCGCTGGTTTGTGCTGGGGAAGGTGGCAGCAGATGCAGCCAAGGTGGATCGTGGTGGGGCTGGACCCCACGCTGAGCCCCGCGGGCTCCCGGCAGCAGATGAAAGCAGCGTTTCCTCCACGGCCCTGCCAGAGAGCCACGGCTCTGCCCGCGGGCCTGCTGCTGCAGGAGGCAGGGGGAAGGCCCTACAGCAGGGGAATGCACCTTTCCGAGGGAAACAGAACTGCTGGGCTGGGTAACAGCTCTGGGGAAGTTCTCAGTGGAAGTAAAGCTTTTCGTTTGACAAAGCAGAAAACTTCTGCCAGAGCGTATTAATGACAGTGCAACTTTTTTTTTTTTTTTTTATTATTATTTTTCTTTTTCTGCAGCATTTGCAAAACTAAACCACTTTGTAATCCCTTCTTTTATGCAGAACAGATTGCAGTCTTAAGCAGAGGCCCATAAACTGCAGGTTCAAAGAAACCTGAAACTGAATTAGCATAAAAGCTGGAATTCTCATTTAGAGAACAGCAAGGCAACCGCTTTGCAGGCAGCTTTATGATTTTTGGTTTCACATGGAAACAAAGACAGAAAGTGGGGCTCGGGGAACAATAGGGCGGCTCTCTCTTCCCTATCCTTACAGGCCTGAGCCTATAAAATACTGGGATCTCCTCTGCTTCCTAGGACAGAACTGTGCACGGGTTTACATGCCTGGAGGAGGTCTGAGGATTTTCTGAACCCTTCTGCTGTACCAAAGAGAAATCTTCCCTGTCCTACAAATGTGAAGCCATTTCTCCCCCAAGGTTCTCCAAAGAGCGTGGGCTCTTTGAGGTGAGCACCACAGTCATCCTTCCTTCCCTCTGCCAACCACTAAGAGCAAGAATCTCTAAACCGACTCCTGGCTGTAACTTTCCAATCAGGAAATATATGCATTTGATATCTCTTCTTTCATATACCTTCCTGTGGCTTGAATTCCGAGTTACTCAATGTATAATGGACCATGGGTTAGATGGATTTAAATCCTAGAGACCTCGCTGGGCTCTTGAGCTTCTACCTACACTACAGTCTAAGCAGGAATATTTTAAGATCCTATCGCTGAGTAAGAATATAAAATATAAATTCTTCCCCGTGCACCAGCACTCCTGCGAGTACACTTCATAAATGCACCACTTTTAAGATGTGGCCATTATCTTCTCCTAATTCCTGCCTGCTAGCAGATTCTGCAACTGAAGAAGTATTTCAAATTAATTGGTCTGTCAATATCTGGCTACTGAATCAACTAATAAGAGAGAAATATTTTTCATTCTCTTCTTCTCAATCAGAAGAGACTTCTTATCACTGAATAAAGCATCCATTATTGCGTGCTGTAATCCCATTCTGGCTTTCAGGTCATTTTTAGCTCTGAAAATGCTGAGTCAGCACCATAAACCAATCAAGTAATTTCTTTCATTTTCTAACATTCAAGCAAAATAATGAAAATCACATCTCGTTTGATGAGCAGAATATACGACAGAAGTCTCTTCTTCTAAGGGTAATTTTAAAAGAGGTACACTGAGTAAAGAAATACTATTGCAAAACCATGCAGCTAATGTAGGGTCTCTTCTGCTGAGCACATAAATTCCCTTTTTGACTGTCATCTCTTATTTGGATAGTACATTACGAACAATAAATCTGTACGTTTAGCCAGCTTCTAAACCATGCAAAGACATGAACTTGGCAAAAGAATGACCATTACTTTGATGAATGAAACATTTGCCTAAAATATTCATGTACAATATGATAATATCCAATTGATAACCCCCCAAAACCCCACCCCAACTGCAGATTTGAATAACTGAGATGTGTATGAGAGAAACCAAATACCATCCAGACGAGGAGTTATTATGGCACTGTTAGGAGAGCCAACAAATGAAAAAGAAAAAAGCTTGATAAATATTTTCCATAACAAAACACAATTGGTTTCAGTGGGATACAGCTCTGTTTCTCATTAGTTATCCTTCACTTGTCAGACAAGTTCCATATTTCACTGAAACCCGCTGAGTATTCTTTATAGTTTGCTGGGGAAAGTGGCTATACATTTAGCACATTCCCTTTATGCTGTGTGTTTTCACAGGTCTTTCTTTAAAACACACTACATGCTTTTGCTTCTTTCCCTTAGGATAGTGGGTTTCGACATCCAAGAAGAGTTTAAAAGCAGGTAACAAGTCATCACTTTTGAAGCTGCAGAGCCACTGAAGAGGTGCAATAGCCCCAGCAGCCATTATCAGTGCCTGCCAGGGTGCCACAGTATCAAGTTATATGATAAAGCACTCAGCTGACACCAGAAAAATAATCATTCTCTCTCTCCTGCACCACCCCCTTTTTCACAAGGAGGCTTTTTACACTCATTAAATGCAACCTTATCTCTGAAAGACTGCAATCCTCAGCAAATGACAAGTGTGCCTAATCTCATTTTCTGACAAGCGATTCTGACAGCACCTTCCTTTTGATTTCTAAGACACGTAGCTAGACATATATTAATCTGTCAGTCATCGCCCCTAGGAAGGATGGAAAAAAAAGGAGAGACAGAGATGAACATTTGTGAATGTGAAGGGAACAAGGCAAGAAAGGACTAAGGGTCCTTTTCTGGCTATTTTAAGCGACACAAGCGTGTTTCTCCATTCCTCCCACCCCAACCTGGCACCCAAGCCTCTCTGTGCAGCAGAGCCACAGACCTACGAGTCTGCCAAGGTGAACTAACGTGTTTGATTTCATGTATTAAATACTGTGGTATTTAAGGTATGAGTGGGGCCCAACAGCTATGGACTAGAAGTCAGCTGTGGGTGTATTTTCAGGTTTTCCTTGGTGTGGAACGCAGTTGGACTCTCATTTCACCTCTCTGTGCCTCAGTTCTCAGCATGGGATGCAGAAGCAGCTCATAAAATCCCAGTGTTACTGCCACCACAGTGCACATTTCAGTTACAGACATGGGGCTTCCCAGTACTGGGACTGTACATTTTGAGGCTTCAATCCAAATTAGGGATTATGAAGTGTTTTGCAATAACACCTGTTTGTTTGCTTGTTTGTTTGTAAGAAATGCTTTGCTATTCCAGTCACTCTAAGCCCCACTTGGCTTTGGTTGCCAGCCTGGCTGGAACACGTTAGGTACAGGCCAAGACAGGTTTGATAAAGCATTGAGATTGAAAGCATCAAATTGTTGTCAAGTCTTCACAATTTTGTGCAAACACTCAAACTTCTGGAAAATGAACGTGTTGAGCACAACACCATGGCCTGGCAAGGTGCAAACTGCAGAGGCTTCTCCAGGCTGAGTCAAGCTGCACTTTGAGGCTACAAAAAGGGAGGATTCCCAAGAACTCCCAGCTACAATCTGAGAAGATGGATTTAAAAACGAAGAGTGTTAGGGGGCACTGACAAGAGGTGGTAAATGGGGGCAACTCACAGGGATTTGCTGCTTAGCAAGTGTATAAAAAACAGGGGTGTTATGGGTGATGTGAGGTCCACAGCACTGAGGGCAGGGGTGAGGGGTGGGAGGAGTAAACTGCTACAACCCTGCAAAAGGGTGTAAAATAAACAAGATTATGCAAATGGAACCCAGAGGAGGAAAGACACTACAACGAGGTGGGAGGCAGCAGGAGTCTTTACCTTACACAGACTAGTTATGTTCCTCAGAAAGATGCCTTCTCCTTCTTAGCATGTGAGTCATGTCAATATTCCTACCCACCAAGTGCTACATGAGAGCACATGCTACAGATTCACCATCTAAACCATTTGCCTGCTGACCAGTCTGCACTTGCAGAGAGTCTTCCCAGCTGGCAGCACATCCTTCTGCCTGGGGATGTCCCAGGAGCCACAGCTCCCAGAGTGCCAAGTTTGGTACCCTCAACTAAGAGCTACTAACCCCTCCTCTCCCTTCTACTGTATCATATTAAAGTACAGCAGAAACTTCACTGTTCATAATGGGACCAGAAAAAAAATAAAATAAAATGAAAGCAAAGTACAAAGGGGCTCAAATCCAATGCTTTAAAGCGATGCCATTTTCATAGTAATACAGTCATTAAGTATTTGTTTGATGGTGCAAAAAGTAGGCCAAGATCTTTGCTAATACATTTTATTAATCAATACCTGCAGTAGAAGATGGGAACAATTAAAGTTTTCCTCTTCCCTCAGACAAGGCAGCATAAAGCTTGTGATCTACTTAAGGAGCCCGCCACTCAATGGGAAGATGAAAAGACTTCTTCAGTTTTACTTAAGAGCTGAAACGATGTTAATACTTCAAGTGTTTAGGATCTGGTTCTCAGAAAGACAGCAAATTGGCAGTGGCAGGAAAGCTGCCTGCTGTTGCTGAGTCCCCCTCCTCACGCTTCCAGCTGATGTCACCACGACTGGGAAACTCACAAATACATTCTGGAGTTCACTGAGCCTGAAAATAGGGCTGGAGATGCTGCCTTTGCTGTGCAGAACACTCTCATAAATAACCAGCAGAAGCACACAGCCACTGCTGATGTGCCTCGTAAGGATACCTGCAAACCTGACACTCACAGTTTGTAATTAGGCTGGGTTGTTTTAACAACAATTAGTTGCATCTGAGTTTCTAGCTCCCTAGCTCTAGTTGCATCTAAGCTTTGTGCTGTAGAAAAGGCAACAGGCAGAAAAAGCCTCATCCTATGGGGAAAATAAGTGAGGGGAACGCAGGCAGTTCACTGGGTGGACCTCTGGCTTGGGAAAGGAGACACCTCTCACACTGAAGGTTGCTGATATGGGCATCAAATAAGAGAAAACTTCATAAAATCTGCCCAAAATGCAGCCATCCCTGGGAGACTCCAGCTCTGCCCCCCAGCAGGGGCCACCATGACCTGAGGGACAACACCTGTCTCTTTTTCACCTCTTGGACCTCCAGAAATGCACCTTGCTCATCATCCTGGTAGGCCAAGGGCCACTGGTGTTGGTTCATCTCTCCTGCACTGACCCACTGTACTTCGGCTCCAGAAAAACCTTGTGATAGATGTTTCATGGCACAAGGTACAGGCCAGTCATGTGGGAGCAGAGGCTGCCTGCAGGCCAACAGGCAGGACAACCAACAGTCCCTGCTGCTCACAGGGGAATGTCAAACAAGACAAATGCAGATAATGCCAGAACCTGAGCACTGCCCAGTTTCACCTGTTGGGTGGATCCTCTGGTGAGAGGAGAACCTCACCCAGGGCCTCACAGCCTTCTGCCAGGGAATGAAATGATCCATGATGCATGAGCTGACCTTACAGCACAACAGAAAGCACAGACAACAGTTATGTTTAAAACAGTTAATTCATCCCATCACTAACAGAAATATAAATACAAATATGAATTACCTTTTAATTTGTGTAATGGGACCTAATCAAGCTAATGCTCAGGACCTTGGAGATCCATTCATGTTATACATTGAGCTCTTGGACATTTGCTCTCTTGTTTCACTCAGTGCTAAGCCTACCAGGCACCTTGCTGTTTCTAACCTGCTGGTCCAAATTCCAGGAGAGCCTTGCTAATACCTTCTTCAAGGCTCCCAATCCTTCTGTGCATCTTCAGCTGGGATTGCACAAGTCTACCCTGAAAGCACCGTGCAAGGTCATGGTACTCACAACAAAAAGCTCAGCAACAAAATAAGCTGACAGATTCTGTGCTAGTCCAGCCTCCATCCACACATCCAAATCTCTCACAAAGTTCTGATCTAAAGCCCTCAGAAAATAAATTCCTTAGAACACCAGAAACAATTTTTACTAGCTCTCAAAACACTGCATTTCTTTCATTTAAGATTCTAACAAAACCAAACTTCTTTGTCTCTCAAGCTCCCTTGATCTCCTTTACTTTTAGCTGTCACATAAAGTCAATTGGCTGCACCTCTCTGCTTGATAAAGACATGCCAAATGTTCTGATGTATCTTTAATGAGGAGGTAGATAAGACATAGTCCAACAAGGTGCTGAACACTTTGACCCTAAGCTAGCAAAGCACTTAACTTTCTGCTTAACTTCATGCCTAAAGAAGTCCTTTTTGAAGCCAAGGGGGCTGTTCTGGCATTCAGACGTAAGCTCCATTTCATGCATTTTGCTGGATTAGGGACAGAGCCTTTGCAGGGCTGAACCACCCCTATTAAAGAGTGAAAAATGTTCAAAATACCCCTCTACCCAGGTGAGGAGCAGGTTGAGTGGTCTCGGGGTAGATCACAGCAGGTCCCCCCACAACCGCCTGTGTGAGTCACGTTGGGTGTAACTCTCTGAGCCTTGTTACTGGGTCTGGGCAGGGCTGTTCTCTGCTGCAGTGTTTGGTGGGATGGAGCACATGAATGAGCTGCAAGGATGACAGCCTGCTGTGTCCTCCAAAACAAGCAGTACCATTCACAAAAAGAAAAGGACAAATACAAAATAACACAAATAAAAATTAATGATAGGAAGGTCACAGCCAAAAGAAAGTAAACTTGATACCAGAGCTGAGCTATTGTTCCCAAGATTCAGTTATCAGTTGATCTATATCCAGGCTGGGTTATTCCAGGCACTACTGGAGGAGGTTTGCTTTGAGAATCTAATATAATACATGAGAGTCGTGATAAAACTTTAACCTGTTTTGATAATACAAGCTACATGTTCTACTCCACACACTTCTAAGAAAGGCTGCCAGATCTTATCACAGTTAGTTATTAATCTATTTGTTCCTATATTTTTCTCTTTTCTTTCCCCCTTTTTTAATAATTCACCTTTTCTAAAGAGGAGCTGTTTTAATGTAGGGGAAATGCTGCAGCATATCAAATGTGAATGGAAAAATGGGTAAGGAGATAATATTTGTTTAACTGGGATGGAAGAGTTATTTTAGAAGTATTTTACATCATTTGAAAAGCACTGAGTACTATTTTATGCCTCTACCCGAGGAATAAAAGTCATAGTTATGAGTCCAGCTATACGTATTTCAATAGCAAAGTGAGATTGTAACAGATACATAAAAATTGCCTTTAAAAGTAGCTCGAGTAGATTTTTTTTCATGAGTAAAACACTGGCAACCTGAATGTTAATATAATTCTCAGCATTTCAGTGGAGCATTTTGTTCATCTGTACAACACTACAGAAAACAGAGCATAAATCATTCCTGCTTAGCCCCGTGTCATCTCCATTCTGGCAACAAGGAGGCAAGTGGCTGCCCTGGGGCTGTGCAGTCCATCACTGGCAAGGCTGGAGCTGGGACACACTTCCCAGCTCTAAGGCCAGATTCAGGTCTCTCTATGTTACTGCTTCCACTTTTTGTGTAATGTGTGTGATGCTTGGGGTTTATGGGTATTTAAGAAGTTTTAGCTGATTTATAAATCACTACTATGCAAATTAAAAAAAAAAAAAGAAGCTAATCATTACCAGGTCGTGCTTCCCTGTCTGTAGAATATTACACATAATATGATAATTAAGTCTTTCTACTAAGCAGCGTGTTGCATTATTCCAGCATGAGCCCCTTTCTATCACCCAGGACGTATGCAGAGGAGACAGCTATAAAAAGCTGCCTCAGCTGGGTTTATTTTAAGAGGCCTTCAGACCAAAAGCCTCATCTCTGCCTTGGACCTGGCAGGAAAGCTCCCAAGAAGTCACCCGGGCTGCCCATTAAACCACTGTTAGCACATACGAGAGGTTTTGTCTGCTTTTTAGTTCAAACAGTCGTCTGGGAGAGACAAAGAAACAAAGTACTCAAGCCACTGGAAATTTCTGACAAAGACTTTTCTTCCTGACACGCAGAGGGACAACCCCACCAACTGTGGCAGGTTCCCCCCCCCTACCCCGAGTGACAAGGCAAAGGTCCTGATTAAAGGCCCTCTTGGAGGGGGGGCACAAAAGATGGCCAAAGACTTCAAAGTCAACACCCCGCTGGATAGCAGGGAGGTCCCTTTCTTCCCCCCTCTCTCCTTTTAACTTAAGCTCCTGCTGGCTGCGGAGGGGCTTCTAATTGCATTTCACAGGGGCTGAACAAAACGTGGTCTTGTCTTGCAGCCAGCAGTGACCCTGGAGGACGTGGGGGACGATGTGAGGCTGCAGAGAGGGGACAAAAAGGAGTTTCTGACGTCAGCAAGCCGGGCAGAGCTGAGGGGGAAGCTTGTTCAAGATGACCTGCGTGTTGCTGCATTTCCAGATAGGAAGGCAGGCTGGTGGGTGCTGGTGGAGGGGTGTGCTCAGCTCGCTGCCCACCCCTCTGCAAAGCCACCCCCTGCAACTGGGCTGGGTTTGATCTGAGAAGCAGCTCCACTGGAATGCCAGCGGCAATGGGAGGTGGTTGCCTTGACCAGTGGAGTGAAGATCTCCTTTTGTGCTGAGAAAAAGAACCTTCTCTCACTGACCCAGGTCTGGACGTGGGGATGGGTTTATTTGGCAAACTGGAACCTTGATCAAATGACACCCAGGATAATCTAAGCAGCCTACTTCAGTTCCCCCAGTGCGTACAGAACTATGGATCCTTTGAAAGAGAAGGTTTGGCAGAAGCCTGATAGATTTCTTAGAAGCACAGGAAAGTGGTTTTAGGGGATGTGGAATGGGAAGGGAGCCTCCAGGCAATATGATACAGGCAATGCTGTGGCAGCAGGCATGGGGCACAGAAGTACACTGGAACCCAGCAGAGGTAGTGCTTGGCCACCTTACCTTCCATTTCTGATGACAAAAAAAGATCTGCATCCTCATGCAGGAATGAAACACTCTCATCCAAAAATAAAACAAGCCAATGAAGAACTATCCCTTTAACAGTTGATAGTCTCTCTTTTCCACTTCCCTAATGAGATTGGCTTTCTCATCCTTTTTCTTTTGCATTCAAATTCCAATCTGCAACCCATTTTCCACATTAGGGGATGAACCATATATCTATTTTCCCACATTGCACAACACTAGACCCGACACAATACATCAAAATCCCAACCAGAGGAGCTGATCCCCTGTTCCCCTGGCCCATGCTAGACAATGAAACCCTCTGCTGCTGAGCCCCCAGCTGCCTCTGCACGCTCACAGAGGAGAATTAGACCTAGAATGAGGTTAGTTAGTCGCTGCTGATTCATCATGCATTGGAGATTTGGATTAACAAACCATTCATCCCCAATTGCTTGTATACGGGCCCATGGTAAGGAGTGATTTGTTGGTTGTTTGGGGGGTTTTTTATTTACTAACTGACAATAGTGGAAAGCCTCATATTCAACATCCATATTATAATAAATGCATTATAAATGAGTAAGTAGGAAACAGTAAGGAAATTATGTTTTACTTTTAAATGCTAATTATGGAGCCCTGGTGCAGTTAATGTGTAGGGTGTTCTGTCAATTTTTAATGTTTATGCCAAGTGTAGTCTTCAATTTAACATGAGCTTTTAATCCTTTGAGTACTAAATTGCCTTTTAATGCTTGCAGCACAACATTGTGTTTGCACAAAGTCAGGACTGAAAAATGAATTTACTACAAGATATGTGCATGTATGGAGGGGGGAGGAAGTACAAAGGACAAGATTTTTTTTTAATGATGTTGTTAGAACCATACAAGAGGAAGGAACTGCTTTCAGGATGTACCTGGCAATTGTTAGCAGTGGCAAAAGGCTGCAGCTGTTGATTTAGTGTCCCTATTGAAGGAATTTCAGACATAGCTCTGTCAAGCTCAAACAGCTCATCCAAAAACTATGCCAAAAATTCATGGTTCGTGCCCATTATGGAAACCTCAAGATAAATACAGTGAAAGATATTACCATGGAGAGGCACCTGCACGGTCAGTATGACAAAAATACCTATGAAGAGAGAGTTCTTCAGCTGACAGTACTTACAAGACGAGCAAAGAATAATGCTGGTTTGGAAAACATCCATGACATCAGCATTTTCTGGGTTCACTGGGTTGGTTTTGCCTTTTCAGCTGGCATCTGCAAGGCTACAGCACAGAAGCCACGAGGCTGAGGATGCTTTAACCCAACTGGTCTTTCCCAGTCTGCCCTGCAGTGATCCTGTGCACAAGCAGACTCAGAAACATGGCTCAGGAGAGGCTGGGGAAGGCAGAATTCACAGCTAACAGGACAAGTGCAACCACCCTGTGCACACTATTGAGGTTTCTGTGCCAGTGCCCTCACTAGACAGAGCCCAGTACAACCTCCTGCCACTGGTGCCTCTCACCTTCCCTCCCTGGCACACGCTGGGATGCAGGGGAGTTAAGGCAGCCTGGGAGGTTAATCCCTATTTATCTCCTCGCTGAACAGACTTTTTAAAATGACACTGTTCTCATGCTTAAAGCTCCAAATTTGACTTTCCTTGACAGCAGCCATCTCAGGAATCCCAATGAGGTTTATTTTTGGCAGTCCAGCCTTCACAGAATAAGCTTTGCTGCATGACCGGTTTTCAATGCACCAGGGCAGTCCTGCAGATGAGTCAAACTGGGGGCCTGAGGATTTCTGTACAGCCCAATAATGTCTCCTCAGCTTTACTCCAGGATAGGCCCAGAGAGCAAAAGCTAATCAATTAAAATCTCTCTTTCCTTTCTCTCTTCCCCCACACCTCCACCATCCGTAAGATTTTCAGAAGCTATTGTAGGTATTTGAAAAGTTTTCCTTCTTCCTCATTCTAGCACCCCACATGTGAGTTACACTGGCTACTCCAAGAATTTGGATTTTAGGGGAGGGAGCATCTCTTTGCTTCCATCAATTAGCCCCTGCTCCCCACCCCACACCTGAGCTGCAGGTTCAGAGTGTCTTGGAACAGACCTTGAGAGATAATCAGAGAATCCCAGACATGTCTGGGTTGAAGGGAGCTCCAGAGCTCATCCAGCCCAACCCCTGCTGAGAGCAGGGACATCTGCACCTAGAGCAGGTTACTCAGAGCCTACTCAAGCCACCCCTGCAATGTCTCTAGGGATGATCACACCCCTTTGCACAAGTATTCTGCAGAGTGAAGGTTGGGAATTCTGTCCTCACCTGGCCCATTGCCACAGTAATGGCATCCAACTAAACATCCTGGCTTTGGGAACAGGGAGGCCCAGGAAACTACAGAGTGTGGATTTTACTTTATTCATGTCATTACACCATGTCTTTAAGTCAACTACTCAAAGCTTGGTGCTCAGAGGCAAGCTTGGGCCCACATTTCTCTCATCTCCCTGAGATACTGAATGCCCTGGATCCAGTCACATTTTTTCTATACAGAATTCTGTTTTCTAACACCATGTTTTTTTCTATACTGAATAGAAATGACAGGTACCTACAACACCACCTCACTTTAGAGAACTGATAGAGTATAATTCATACTTTAAGGAGCCAAATATATGTCCTTGCTTGCTCGGTTGCCTTTGAGCTGATGATTTAATTTATGCAGTTCAAACTGAATTAGTTGCCAGTTTTCCAAGCCTGGTGTTCAAATACTGGCATTACCTCTGGAGAGAGGGGATAAAGCAGAGTGCAGACAGCGAGGGCACATCCCACTCCACCCAGAGAGCATCAGCAGAGTCATGGCTCAGGAGGATGTGGCTGTGCACACCCAGCTGAGCTCTCTACATCCTACAGGCCGTGTGTTCAACACGATTAACTATCCAACAGTGAAACAGGGGGCCAACACAATTGGAAAAATGAACCCTTTAAAAGAAAACCTTTTTGAAAGGGATGGATGCAAGAGCAAGGCTGGGTTCTGTCTGGTGGACAGGACACTCCAGAGCCCAGTGACTGAGGGATGGTGGCAGTGGGGACAGGGACACGTGGACTTTCTGCCTGGGGTCAGATCTCAGCCCTGCCACAAACCACCCACCACTTTTTGTGGATTTTAAAATAGGATGAGGGCTGATGTATTTAGAGCATGTTTAATTTGCCATACCTTTTTTAGTCCTCTTCCTCAGAAATATTTTTACTCCCCCCTCCTATTTTTTTTTTAATCCTAGCATTCAAGATCAAATTTTTCTCTTTTCATGTCATTGAGGTGTACAGCCTGTATTAGATCTTGTTCATTTATGTATCGAGACATCTTATTCTGTATTACTTCCATATCTTGATGTTATCTAAAGCTTTTTATATAGCAAGAGAGAAATTACAAGGTTTATAATTTCCCTTATACATGTAACAAAAAAGATAAAGCATGAAATTGCAGAGCTGTGACTAATTTGCTATAAAAGTTCAACAACTTCCAGCAGGCTACAGTGGAGATGCAGTTGGTTTTGGTCTGTAAGCATCTGTGTTTGTACGTGTGTATAAGAATAAACTTTTATATGTATTTTATCCATGTCACATACACCACAGTCGGGTGACAAGCCACATGAAAACACCAGCTAACACTCTTCTGAGAGGATGCAGCATGCCTGCAGGAGATGGGCAGTTACACTGGAATTCTGTCAAACACCAGAGTGCTCTTTAATAGGTCTTGTTTGGACAAGCAGATGAAAGGGGGGATTCAGTTCACCCGCACCTGCAAACACGAGCTTGGAGGAATAAACACTCAGCAAGAAACTTTGGATTCTTTGTGCACCTGCCTAGGGCAAAGTACCACAGCAAAAGCTTTACTCCTGGGCTTTCAAATACATCTTGCTTTTGACCAGGCTGCAGATACAGCAGCTCTAAATTGCTGGCTGGGCCTCCCTGGAGAGTAAGAGCAAGCTGGCTCGTGGCAGCATCTGAGCACCACACTGTGCTCTGCGAGTCATGGGAAAGGGAGAAAGCTCAGCACCTCTCAGGATTTGATGAGATCAGGCCAAAGTCCATCAAAGAACAGCAGCAACTTAGATGAGACGATGCATAATCAGCCTCTTAAAATGATGTAACTAATGAACATGGAGCTGTGCCCCTTCTGATGTCCTGCTGAAGACCAAAGGAAATGACATCTAATTAGCAGGCATTCACCCAGTGTCTTCTACGTTGGTGTCAAGACAATTACAAATGGTTCAGTGGTGCCAGGATCCCCATCCCAGGTGTCCAGGACACTGTGGCAAGGCTGTAGCAGCCCAATGCCACCAGTTCCTGGGCTCATCAGCAGTGTTACCAACGCCTTGCAGCTCAACACAAACTCATGGCTGCCAAAGTCAGCTGAGGAGAACTGTTTCCACTTTGGGATTAGTCCATGGAGCCGGATTCCTTCCTCTCCCTAAGCCAGATTTCAGAGAATACAACGTCCCTATCATATTGCCCCAGCACATCATGTGGCTGGCAAGCCCTGCTCTCCCCCTGCCCCCTTTCCAGCTGACTCAGATGTCCAAGTTTCTCTGCCATTCATTTCTACAGCCCAATAGATGACAGTGAACCTTAAAAAAAAACAAAAACAAAACCCAAACAACAAAAACCCAAAACATCCTGTGAATTTAAAGGTATATAAAGTATTTTTGCCAAGCTAGCTTAATATAGCCACCTTCCAGTACCTGAAGGGAGCTGATCCAAAGCCTGGAGAGGCCTGCTGGGTCACAGCATGCACTAGGTGGAAATCCACCCTTAGTTAAAGGTGTGCATTTAAATGAGGAGAGAGTCCAGCAGGGAACTAAAAGGATGATGAAGGAACTTGAGCATCTTTCCTATGAAGAAGGGCTAAGAGAACTAGGGCTGTTTAGACTTGAGAAAAGAAGGCTGAGAGGGGATCTTATTAATGTCTACAAATATCTACAGGATGGGTGTCAGTAGAAGGGGCCAGGCTCTGTTCAGTGCTGGCCAGTAATAGGACAAGGAATAATTAGTATAAGCTGGAACATAGGAAGCTCCACCTCAACATGAGGAGAAACTTCTTTCCTGTGAGGGTGACAGAGCCTGGCACAGGCTGCCCAGAGAGGCTGTGGAGTCTCCTTCTCTGGAGACTTTCAAGACCCACCTGGACCTGTTCCTGTGTGGGCTGCCCTGGGTGTGGGGTTGGACTTGATCTCCAGAGGTCCCTTTCAACCCCCACCATTCTGTGATTCTGTGTATAAATATTTTTAGAAAGTTTTCAGCACGTACTCCAGCATGGCAATATCTTTCCAAAGCTGTGAATTTCACTAAATCATTTTTACTACCCTAGTTTTGAAGGAAGTATAAATATTGTACATGAGAAGTAGGGCTGGCGTCACAGGCACGTACTGCACACGGAGCTGTGCAGGGCTGAGGGGCTGCAGCACAGGGCCCACTTGCATTTCTGGAACACTTTTCATCTGTCAGCTTGTTTCAGTAAGCATATTAAGGGAACTTAAATCGTATAAGCACAGATTTTGATCTTTATTTTTAAGCAAATCTGGAAGTCATGTGAGCTCAGGAAAGCTGCGTGGCGTATGAGAATGGCAAGGAGATCAACTAGGGAGCCTGATGGAAACCCAAATTTCCCTTATGCCAGCCTTGCACATAGACTAGAAGTCTATAAATCTCCTTAAAAAAAAAAAAATAAAAAAAAAAATTGAGAAAGTCTGGTATTGCTTTTTTATATTATTGCATTGCCTGAGAGCCTTAGTTATGAACTTGGATTCTGTGTGTCTAAAATAAAAAGACAGTTCCTGTCTTGAAGTTGTGCATTACATCAACTAAGACATTCATTGCCCAGCTGAATCCAGGCTAACACATTGCATCTAGTTTCTAAAAGCATCCACAGGAGAAATGAAAGAGCAATCCAAATAAACCCGAATATTACAGTGAATTAAAACCACACAGCCCGTCACTGCTCGGCGTTTGCCACCTTTGCTATTCATAAAAAAGCCTGAAGTTTCTTTACTCTTAATGATGATTGAAGGCTGGATTCTTAACTCCATGATCCTTTAGAAATTGTCTGTGTCTATTATATGCTGAGAGTCAGCACCTCAGCCCGTTAAACTGTCACACCTCTTGTTCAGGTTTCTCCTATTATAATCTCCTCCCTGCTCAACTCCAGATAACACAATGCGTTCCCTCTTCTGCTTTCTGAGCTTATTTGCAGACGTAGCCATCCATAAGAAGCTTTAAATGTGTATTACACTACAGTAAAAACCCCTGTGGCCCACCAAGTAGTGGGCTGGAAAACCAGTTTAGATTCACAGAGAAGCTGGTATTAAAATCCTCAAGGACTTAGCAGTTCAGCTTGTCATGCATTTTAAGACCTGTGAATAATAATGGAGCACTGGTAATTTTACTAAAAAAATGAAATTCTATCGTTTCTGCAGAATAAACAAAAACAAACCAATGCATTAGCTATGCAGTACTTCTCAGCACTGCAGTCTGAATGTGTCATTACAGTCAGATTTTACCCATGAAAAGTATTTTGAAAAAGTAATGAATACCCCAAACTTTACATATACTTTTCATTTCCTTCCTACAGCCTCTCTGTTGGAGTTAGACTCAGATTAAGTTGGTATAGCCAATTCCTCCAGCTCCAGGAGGCTGCAGTCCTATTTCTTAAGGCTTATATATTGTATTTTGTGCCCTAAACTAGATCCTACCTGCAAGTGTAAAAATTTGGGAATATAAATCTACGATGTTCCACAGATTCTAGAAACAAAAATAAGCAAAGAAGAGCTAGAATGAAATCTCCCTGTTGGTACATCAAGTTCACATTCACATTTCCAGGTCCTAAGGCACACAGTAAGAACAATTCCCTTATCTCTTAAAAGAGCTGTTTTATTACAAAATTCATCTGGGTTCCTCAATGTCTTCAAATGGCTTCATTAGTTAAATGAGGAGCTGCTTTTGAAGGAGCACAGCACTGAGAAAGTTCACGTGCAAATTCACGTGGAGAACGTCTTTGCTGACCTCCAGCCATGAATAATCAGAGCTGTCTTGTCCCTGCTCCAGTTAAAGCATCACCACTCATTGAGGAAGGAACAGAGCTCTGCTTGCTATCCCAGTTGCTGGTGTGGTGATGCTCTAAGGAAGGCAAACCAAACCCTTACACATCCAAATTAAACCTTAAGGAGGGGGGGAAAAAAAAACCCAGTACCTGCAAACAACAGAATCCTGAAGGATGTTATTAAAACAGGAGAAATACAGAGCAACGCCTGAGTCTCCAAGGTCCTGCCAAGCCTCCTTCCAGCCTCCTCCAGTGGCAAAAGCAAAGCACCCCAGGCTTCTTACTGCTTTTGACTGTCTCTCAAAACCCCCCAAAGGACCGAGTCTTCTCCCTGATGCCATCAATCCCAAGCTACTCCCCCTGTGCTCTGGTAAAGGGGCAGCCAGCTCCACACTGCAGGCACAGCGCTGAAGCGGGCACCACGTCCAAACCCACCAGAGCTGGCTGCTGTGCTCCCCAGCACGTGGCCCTGCAGTAGCTCCCAGAACGTACCAGGGCAGGCAGCATTCCGGCCACTCAGCCTGGAAATGACAGCCAGTGCCAGAGGACAGCTGTAAAACAGCCACTGCCGGCCCTGGCATCGTGCTCAGGATGGATCCAGCCCAGCTGCTGCTGGGAGGAGAGCTCTCAGTTCAGCCCCGTGGACAAGGCAGCGAAGCCCCAGAAGCGAAGGATAGCACAAGGTTACCCAGGAAAGACAATCCTCAGGGGAATTCATGTATTCAGGATCAGTGCCTCGGCTGGTAGGAGCTTCCTGCTGCCCAATGTCACTCACACAGAAAGTCACGATGCCTCCATAGGCTTCACAATTCCCCATCAGTTCTCCAGCTGCTTGGCTAATCAGATATTATTACCTCCTTTGTGTTTTCCTTCCCAACCCTCTCTCTCTTTCTCTGGCAAGGTTGCTGTAAAAGGACTCAGTAATGATTCCTATCTAAATATTTCACTTGAGATACAAAGGTCTGTGTTTTGCATACCGTGGAACTTCTGTTGCTTTGTCTTTTGAGAAAAAGCTCCCCAGGCGCCTGGGAATAAATACTGGGAGTTGTAGCCAGCCTCACCAGACAGTGTTGTATATGAACCCACGCAAAATGGGATTGAAACGCAGTAATTGTTGAGGATGTGACTTCAGCACACCCAAGCCCTGAAGAGACAGGTCTGTGAAGCTGTTTCAGGCCTGAGGTTACACCAGATCTTCCTGAGCCACCCAGCAGGACACATGGGAACCAGAGCTCAGTGCTGTGCTTCCCAGTTCTGCAAGGCACCTCTTCATCAGAAATCCCCCCTTGCTGGAAGAACAAGGATGAAAGGAACTTTTCATGTAGCTTTTGAGACGTCTGGCACTGGTCTGCATCCTCTGCAGACATTAGTGGGCACGCTGCCATTAAATTCCTTGGGAGAGGATGCAGGTCAGTGCTAAAAGCTTTAGAAAATCTAACGTGCTGAACACCAACTTTGCCTAAATTAGAGGAGATGAAACTTCAAATTTCCAAAGCCAGGCAAATTGTTAGTTTTTTTTTCCTCCATGTTCCCTAAAAAGATGGACCTGGTGTCTTTAAAGTCATCTTCAAAGGAAAGAAGCAGCAAGGGACCCGGAGTGCCACCCAGACCCGCTCGGAGGTGGCACTGTCCCCGAGGGGGTGTGAGCTCGGGCACCCCACCACGGCTCCCCAGCTCCGCAGGTAACTGTGTGCAGCGTAGACAAGCCTGCGTGGGTTCATATGGAAATGAGTGGTAAATTATTAATATTAATAACATCGATAAACAACTGGTGACAACTTCAAGTGGCTTCTTGTGTAGCACGCACGAGGCATCTGTTCATTATCATTTACAAGACACTCCTGCTACGCACAACAGTTCACCCAAGGATCTGCGGACACGTCCCACTCTGGGTGCCAGTGCTGGCAACACCCGAGAAACCCCCTGGGTACCTACACAGGCTGCACTCGATGCTCCCAGAGGTCTCTCCAGCCTGAACTACTCTGTGATGCTGCACAGGAGGGCAGCCCAGTGCGAGAGGCTGCCACCAGTAAATGGCACTGGTGTGGGTGAGCCTCTCCACACAGCTTTATGTGAACGCTCAGCTCTGTACAGTCGCAGCGATTGCATCGGTGGAAACCTGTCTCGTTCAGAGTCTCCCTGGAAGCCAGACACCTACTGCATGTCTTTGTGATGGTTTAAGGCCCAGGGGAAGCTTCCTACAACACAGCGACTAACCCACGAGGAAAGGTGGTGAGAAGGGAAAGGCAAATGGAGGTGCAGGCAGAGGATTCTGGAAAACACCGCTGTAAGTTATGTCAAATCCGGAGTAAGCCGGGATGCTACAATTCTTCTGTCAAGGACAGTGATAAAAAACTCTCCTCACTCCAAGCTCTGGGATTTACAGCATAGGTTTCCAACCTCCAGAGGCTAATTATTTCAAGTCATCCTGCAGTGCACCCTGGGCAATGCTTTATGAAGTTAGCTTCATGTGGTTGAACACCCGTTACTTCATTGGCCTCTTGCTGTCACCATGCAAAGACGGACTAGTACTTCATGTAGCAATTTTTAAATGGAAGTGGATGATTTTTCAAGTAATTATTAGCAAAAACGTCAAACAGAAAGGCAGAGGCTGGCTATCCCACTGAGAGGAACCACTGAGGCAGAAAATATGTGCCAGAGTATATAGCTGGAGCTGCCCTGAGCTCGCTGACAGACAATGCATTTTATCAAACTGGAAACACAATACCAGGCTGCTTAGAATACCCTCCTTTAATGAGGTGGCCTGAGCTGCCATGCTCTGCTCTATTCAAATAAACACAGTAGCTTTTCAGCAACTGATTTTAATCTCATTTCCTGATCTGAGAAGGGCCCGGGAAACCCAACACTTTCCAAAAAATTGTTTTTTAATTGTTGTTGGCAACCTCATCTACTACCTTCAAAGGACGAGTTAATGGTATCTAAACAGATAACAGGGATACCACAGTGAGCCAGGGAGCTGCTCCTCTCTCTCTCTTTCACAAAGAGTGATTCTCAAATAACCAGATGTTTTCTTCATCTTTTGGAAGAGAGAGGGAAAAAAAAAAGCCAAATCTGAAGAACTTCACTTCAGGAAGGCTGCTGAATTACACAAGTCAGTCTGCAGATCAGCACCCTGGTAGGAGAGCATCTTTGAAGTGGAGCATTGCAGAGCCCATCTGCAGCGTGCAGACTCCCTCCCCTCCGTCTGAACAGACGCTCCCACGAGCCATGAGCAATACCCACACTGGACATGACTTCACTCAAGTGCACACAGAGAAGAAGAATGATCTTTTGAGGTTAAAATACACGTGTAAAGCTATGGAGCAATCTTCTACAGAGTTCTGCTGTGTTACTAAATCCTTCTAAGACACAACCCTGTGAGCAAATGGAGAAATCAGCTAATCCTTCCCTTCCTCCTTGGTTAACTTTGCAAGCACTTCTGGGCGTGGACCAGTCCTTTTTGTGTGTTAATTATGATATTTAAAACTATCTGTATAACCACACTGAACATCAATGACCAATAATCAGAGAACACTACTCTGGAAGAGACCTCATTGATCACCTGGTCCAACCTTTCTTGGCAAAAGCACATCTGAGACAAGAGGGCCCAGCACCCCACCCAGATGGCCATTAAAAGTGTCCAATAACAGCAGTGCTCTTATCAGATGGCCACCAAACGTTGGTCACAGCTCACCTTTCTGCAACTGGCTGCATAGAAAACTCTGCAGCCTTTAGGGAAATTAAGGCATAGGTCAAACCCTGTGACAAAACCCAACCCAGGTAGCTTTAGGGAGAAAGGCACAAGAATTTGGCTTTATAAAAGCTGCATCCAATAGGGGAAAAGCCCCTCAACCCCACAGATAATTGCAGCAAAGCTGATTGCACACATCTCCAGAGGCAGGCAAGCAAAAGCTTCAGCTTGATGCCTGCCCCAGTGATCCAGCTGTGCTACATCTGGGGCTTCAGAGTAAAGCTGCACGTTGGTCAGGTCACAGGGAATACCTGCAGAAATAGCTGAACTACAAGAAATGCACCGTACAGCTGCTCAGCTCATTAACAGTATCCTCTTTGAAGCTACATCCAATTTTAGCAACTGAAATGCTATAGGTGGCTTAGGCTTGTAAACAGAAAGCAAAGCCAGGCCTTTAATGACTGTCCAGCCCATGACACAGGCAACGTGGCTTGTTTTCAATTTACACCTCACATTAGTCACAAATCAAGCCTTAAAAGAGTTTTCTACTGCTGATTTTCTCTGTAGCTTCTAATCTTTAAAACACAGATTTTCAAGGGACTGTCTATCTGCAGGAAGAACATCCAGGCACGTCCACAGCTCCTGGACATAGATGCCACAGAGGAAAAGCATATGCTTGCCCAAATGTTTCTGAGGATTTACTTTATAATCAACTGCAAGTCTGGCCCTCAAAAATTGTCTCAGGATGGGTTGTGGCAGTTGAATGAGGTCCTTCAGAGGAGGAGACAGACATTTCTGAAAACAGATGACCAACTGGAGAAGATTTTTGGAAAACAACACCTGGTCTCTCATCTGGAGCAGGTGCCAGGCATGGCACACAAGCTGAGAGAGGTGAAACCATTCAACTGACACCTTCCCCAAGGCAAAATGTCAGGAGAGACACCATGAAAACGCAGGACTTGCCAATTTAGGGTGCGTATGACCCCATGGGACAGGGCACCTCCCACCCACCACGGGCTTTCCTGTTGGTGTGACTGGTTTGGCAAAGAAACCCACCTAAAGCACAGCCTGAAAAGCGGCGAGAATTGGGTAAAGCAGTCAAGCAAAGAGCTACCGGTGACTTATGACTAAGCATCAATTTTTCAGAAGCCCATAAAGAATTCAAACATCCAGCATTTTACTGGAGCCAGGGGGAGCAGGTACTTTCGTTAGTGTCACAGCACGTTGCTGCAAACCTTACTGCAAATAACCTGGCATTGTTTCCCGGGGAAACTGATGGATATCGACACCCAAAAGCCAACAAAACAAGTTTCCTTCCCAATTGTGATGGCTCATTAGGACAAAAGAAAAAAAAAAAAAAAAGTGAAAATCAGACAAGCCTCTGGCTCATCACACCACCACATTTCTGAAATAAAAATGTCGCCAAAGGAGCGTGCTCATTGTCAGCCACCCAGCAGCAGAAGGGCCTTGGCACTGGTAACCTCCATCCGTTTAAAGTTTGCCATTTAGCAGAGCTGCTTTTCCTTCCCTGCACTTCCAGCTGTTTATGTGACACAAAACACTTTCTGGATGCCAATCCCAGACCTCTCACATCTCACATATCAAAGAGTTAACCTGAGGAGAAAGCTGTCAGACATGTCTGACTCAAATTCCACCCTAATTTCAGCAAAGCACAGAATGAGCTAACACCTTTCTGTGGAGTGACAAATCAGTATCTTAGAACCAGAATGATCCATCTGTGCCCAAGACCTTTGCCAGGGACCACAACTCTATTGTATGTGCATGGCAAGGAAGCATCACAGGAGGACCAGCTTGGAGAGCACGCAGGGCCCCCGGCTGAGCCGTGGCCAGGTTGCAAGCAGCTCCCAGGGCTATGGCATGTGGGCATCTGAGGCTGTGTGGGCAAAGCAGCCGTGGGAAGCAGTCCTTTAGCAGGGACTCATCCCACTGCTCCCTTTGCCCTAAGCCTGAATGGCCCCACCACCCCACAAGTCAGGCCTCCCCAGCAGGCACTGCCTCCTCCCACTGCTGAGCCACTCCTGGCCCTCTCCAAGTACGTGGTGTGACTCCATCATAAGGAGACTTGAGCGTGTTCCTCACAACACAAGAACTGTCCTCCTGCAACAGAACACACCTGAGGAGAAAGGTCTCAGTATCCAGATGACATCAAGCATCCTTGATGGGATCGTGACGTCCACACGCAGCTAACCCAAAAATATGCCCCAAACAAATGCAAAGACATTTTTACTGAGAGCATGAATGAAATAATTTCTCCCTGACACGACTAAGGAAAGGGGTAAGAAATGGCTCTGGCTGTCCTGCCTTAGTCAAAACCCTTTGGACTTCTCTTCCCCTCGCTGCAGCAGGCTGCGGAGGCAAAGGGCGATCCTCGCCTGCAATCTTTCCCTGGGAAGTAATTAGTTTCCATTTAGAGGGATGACAAATTGATCAGGCAGGAATCTCACTGCGCTCTGAATTGAAGCTAAACTGCGAGAGCTACGGCTCCGGCGACTTGGGTTTGTAAGTCTGTCAATGCATTTTTACAGTTTCAAAATTCAATCATCCACCAGCAGGAAAGACATTGGGTTAAAAAAAAAAAAAAAAAAAGAGAAAAACCGAAGCAGCAGAAGCAGGAGGGGGAGAAGCAGCAAAGGCTCCACTTCCTCCTGCAAGTTCATTATCGCCTCTCTAGGCACGAGGCTGGTGTGAAATGGGCTCGACGCACGGATGCCTCTGCTAACGGCCAAGGAAAGAAAAAAAAGTCGCACATCATTAGGAAGGGAATAAACGATAGCGAGGCACAGAGCAGAAATGATTTGATTAGCAATTTCCAGTTTTGAAAAGACCTGGAAGAGAACCAAATGACTATACAGAAGGTGTGATGGAGTTCTTAATTGCTGTAACTGCACAGGGAGACTCGATGATTTGTGACATATAATACAGCACAGTACGCTAACGCTAATAACTGTTAATTAACTGCAGCAATGATATACTCTCAAAATGCACATACAAGTTACCATAATTTCTAGATTAAAAGCTGCGGTGTTCAAAGCCAAAGGCAGAGGGAGGGCAGCGTGGAGGGAGAGTGGGGGAAGACAAGAAAAGTGAAGAGGGACACAGAGAATTTTCCCCCCCCTTTTTTTTTTCACCCACCCTTGGAGCACAACTGACATCTCACCCGGAGCAAAGTGGCCAGAAAGCACCAGAAAAAAAGAAAAAAGAAAAAAAAGAAAAAAAAAAAGAAATAATACTGCTGCAGAAACACAAACCAGTTCCCGAACGAAGCTCTCCCTCCAGAGAAGCAGTTATTAATTCTGAAAGGCTGTTGTTGCACCAGGCCATCTGGCTGTGCTGTAAAGAGTTCAGGAGCTGCTGCTGAGCTAAGATTCCTGTCGGATCCCATTCGCCCCAGTGACATTATTCACTCGCAAATGTTATCGCATCGCTCTCCCCCCCTCGCTGCTGCTTGCCAGTTGCTTGCTTTCTCTGCAGGCAGTTTGCTGCTCTGCCCGGTGGAAAAAAGGCTCTGCCAGGAGAAGCCGAGAGGCAGCACCTCATACCAGGGATGCTCAGAAGCTGCTTTTGCTCTGCCTCCCAACAGCAGTGCCGTGTGCGAGGCTGGGAGAAGCTGCTGGATTGACAGCCTGGGAGACTGAAGGCTTCCATTTATCCCTCAGCAGGCAGGGCTCAGACACACTCCCACACGCCGTCCACACACGTGGATGGAGAGCACGTGGTACTGATGAGCCCTCCGGAACTGCTCCAGCATTTTCTCCTTCAGATCAGCAGTGAGGAAGAGGAGGGTAAGGCAGGTATCAGGCGTGCACCATGGAAGGCTGGTCCTGATCTTCCTGCTGACAAAACAAACCCCTCTTGGCAGCTTCCCTCCGAAGGTCTTCCGAACGCAACTGCTCTGCAGAGAGCAGTTAAATGCTACAGCCAGCTGACCAAACACCAGCCACCCTGTGGATGGGGAAGCCAAGAGGCTTTGTCCTTCCCTTGCTGTGACCACTCTGACGTGCTCCTTCTGTGGATGAGGAAGCCAAGAGGCTTTGTCCTTCCCTTGCTGCGTCCACTCCAACGTGCCCCTTCTGGCTTCCAGAGGAGAGTGAAGCGAAAGGCTTTGTGTTTTGGAAGGCACTGCTCGCTGCTCCACCCTGGGACAAGTTCAAATCTAATCCCTAAGGCAAACAGGGGAAAACCAGAGCAAACACACAAGCTACCTGAACACCTTTTCACAGCATCAGTGTTCGCTCAGGCACGCTGGGATACGAGGGGCAGCAAAGACAAGAATGCAAGAGCAGAGCAATGAAGGGGGAAGAAAAAAGGACTAACAGACTTGCTCAGCCTCTACATCCCCCACGTTCGCAGCAGCGCAGCGTGCTGAGAGCTCGTGTGAAGTTTCTCTGTCATTTTAACACTGAAGTGCCTTGAAAAATATTAAGGGTAAACTTTGCTGTCATTCCAACATATGGCAAGACACTGCACTACAGACATATCCCAAAGAAACTGGGGACTTGGAATGAATACCCTGGTACTGAAGAGCACATTGGTTTTGTATCTTCCAGTTTTTTGTCCATCTCCACCTCCAATTTTTTTTCTGCTGCAGTTTCTTTCAAGCTAATAAAGGAATCCCCCTTCAACACACTTAGCAGTAAAATATACATGTATAGAGTGGGAAGAAAGAAGAAAAGTAAGGTTATATTTACATCCCAATTAAATAATTACCTTCTATCCACCAAAAAAGAAAGAAGGGATTTTTATCTTAGGTAAGAAACACAGACTTGACCTACCCAACTATATCATCACATTCCTTCCCTGACTGTATGACCAGTACAGACCAGTGCCTTATACTGCCTTCTCCAGCACTCTGCCCCCATGTAAACAGCCTAGAGGATGGCATTTTTATCATGTTCCTGGGCTGCAGAGTGACACTGCTGGGACAGTCCTTTCCCTTTCCTCACCTCTGCTTCTTCCAGGGCTCCTAGCTGTCACATCACTCCCAATTTTGCTCCCACGACCGCAGCCTCTAAATAACATTGCTTTTTCTTTACCACCTAACAAGAACTTTTAAAACCGATTTAAATCTGCAATGAATGCTGTGAATATGGGTCCGTACGCAAGACAGACATTTAATAACCCCCCTGGGAAAGAAAAGCTTCTCAAACTGCTAAAATGCATCCTGTGGGGATGTCAGCCTGGAGTGAAAGATTCTTAAAGACTTTTTGTGTGACAGCATCACACCCTCTGAGAGTCCCAGGTGCCATTAGGGGGGAGGAGGGGACTACAGCACTCTTGAAGAACTCGAGAATAATCAGCCTCAGGTATTAACGTTTTGCTTTAAGATGTAAAAGATAAGACATTGAAATTCCATGATTTCCAGAAAAGGGGGTGTTAATAAGACATAAAGCTGCCTCCTCAGCTCTGTACCCTCTTTTTGAAAGGCAGCTGGTGCCTGAGCCCACCCTGTGTACTGCACCCTGAATGGCTGCATCAGCTTCTCAACTCCACAGGAGCCAACAACACCTGCTATTTCTACCCCACAGCCTGTCAACAACCCCTCTCACAGCCCTTTCACTTGAGTCCCAGCTCCTCTGTGACACTGCTCATTTGACCAGAATACCCGTTTTCTAGATCTGATGGGAAATGAGAGGTAAAGGGGGTCTCCATTCAGGTCTTTCCCACTCTGTATCTGGGCTTTGTCTCAGCACTACAAAACCAAAGACTTGGAGTCCAACCTAGTGCAAGGGGCTTTCCAAGATGCCTTTGAAAGGTTTCCCCCAAATTTGTCACAAGATGAAATTCCTTTATGCAAAAAAAACTCAACCCAAAGCAAAGCCTATATATTACTTAACTTTCACTTTCAGCCTTAGCTTTCCTGGAGATTAACTGCCTGATGCAGCCTAACTGAGCTGGGGTTAAGGGCAGGTCTTTGAGCCTGACTCAGGGTTTTCTGACAGGCAGAGTGTGACAAAACCCTTGGGAGTTCCCAGCTTGTCCGAGAGCCCTGGTTACCCCCTGGCACTGGAAGAGTCCTGTGCTGGCTCCTGGAGAGCACCTCTCAGCCACTGGACACCAGCTGAGCCCCTCCAGCCCATACCCTTCTGACAATAATCTCTGTTCCCTTCTGTCTGTGGGGAGGCCAAGGTGATCTGGAGGTGGCTGGAGGACAGGGTGGCAGCTTGCCTCCAGGAGCCTGACTGTTCTCTGGAGTGCTGGGACACTGCCACCAGCATCTCCTCCACCCAGCACAGCCTCCAGAGTATTTAAAGGTAATGTGTGAATCCACAGGAGCCCCAGGGATCCATCTGACAGCTGGTATCAGAGGGGCAGGCAGAGGCAGAGAGTCTCTGGGGGCAATATTTGCAGGGCGAGTGCTGCAACAAAGCTTGTCCCAGGGGTACCCCACAAAATCCCCTCAGCCCTGCAGGCACTTGGCTGTTGATTTGTCCTTCATAATTCCCATTCCTAATCCTGCCTTTGGTCCCAGACTGTCTCACAGGATACAGTGGTTGGCTTGGGGTCCCTGCTGCTTGGCTGGGTCTTTGTCCCTAACCTTTAGCTCAGGCCAACCCAGTATTTCTCTGGTTTCTCAGCTTCCTTCTGGCCCTGCCTCGTAACACAGGATCTTCCCTCATCCTAACTCCTGGGATGGATCACCCCAGTCTCAGTCCTGCCACATTTGAACTCTGCCCAGGGACTAATTTAATCCACAATATCTCAGCTGACATGCCAAGTGAAAAATCCTCCCGGGTCACAGAGCTGCAGCCTCTTCCAGCTGCCTGAAATACACTTTTCCTTCACTTACTCCAATCACAAAGGTATTTTCTGCCCCAGATGGAAACAAACAGTTGTTTATTTTTTTTTTATGAAGAGCTGTTTTAACCAAAAGCACATCTAAAACAAAAGAGAGAAATATTTGAGGTTTGTGGTGGTTGGGAAATTAATGCTCTGACATGTATTCTGCGCTTAATCTTTTGTGGCAACTTTTTTACATTTGTAAGAGTTATGGATTTTAAAAGTCACAGCTAAGATTGCTTAATGAGCATTCGCCACCCTGGAAGTGGAAGCAGGGCTGATGTGGTTTAGTCAGCTGTTAGCTTTATTGCCTCTCTTCTGTACTAAAAGTGACAAGTTGAACACATTATAGAGAGCTCAGATGTGTTATGTAGATGAAGCCTGCAGCAATATCTGCCTGCTCTCTATTATTTATGATGTCTATATAATACAATGGACTGAGATTTAAGCCATTGTGATGCAGTTTGTTTTCCAGGGTTCTAAAGTACAGCACATTTTACAGAGAATTGCATCTCTGTTACATATTAATCAAATCCATCTTACATGCAGCTCTTACACTGTAAACTAAAGGGAAAGAAAGATTAAAGCGCTTGGCTTTTCCTCAGCTGTCAAGGGCTGGCAATAAAATAATAATAAGGGCTTCTAAATAATGTGTGTGTGACAGGCCTTTGCTCAGTTGTACAGTCCTTTATGGAGGTTAACTACAAAATAAGTTCCAGTGAGTGATTGAGACCAGGCGGGTGGGTAACACTGTACCGCAGAGCCCGGCCCCCTTCTCTGCAAACCTCATCTGCACGAATTCCCCCCACCCCACAGGCCCAAGTTGTGGCTGGTCCAGGCACCCCGTGGGGGTGCAAAGAAGTTAACTCCTTCTGCCCAGCTCCAAACCCTGCCCTTTTGAACCTCCTTCAGCTGGGGCCGATTACAGGCGCCAGAAAGCGGAGAACTCCACGCCAGCAACACGGTCGCTCTTGCTGGTTCTCAAGAAAATAGGATGATGATGGAAGTCATGGGAAAGTTATTTTATTATAAAATACATAAACCTCTGCAGAGGGCTGGGGTTCGGGAGTTTTTCTTTTCCCTCATTAGCTAGAGTTTTGAAGATCAAGAGGTGGAACTTTTAAGAAAAGCCTAAATCACTGGAAGTTTTTAAGCCAGTGTGGATTGTGGAATTTATTGGAGGGTTGGTTGGGGTTTTTTTTATTTTTTGCCTTTCCTTCATTGGCTTTTTCTGCCAGGCAGCCTTTTAAAAGCTGATACATCTCTGTGCCTTAGCACCCCCTCAGCAGAAGGGTCCAGCACAGTCTGGCTCGCAGGTGGCCCCGCCTGCTGCCCACCGGGATATTTCTCTGGAGCAGTGACAGAAGGGAACGGGGAGCTGGGAAGAGGCAGCTGAGACCATCACAACTCCCAGTGATGCTCAGCCTGGGACAAGGCTCAGGACTGAGGTGCTGGTGTCTCAATGTGGGCTCTGTGACTGACCCTCCACATGGGCACTGTCCTCAAAGGGAGACGGCGATAGCTCAAACCCACGGATGAAAAACCACCAGGGAAAAGCTCAGCTGTAGGCAGGAGGGGTAAAGCAGAAAAAGGGCTGAAGGCCACGTGTGTGAGCACTCAGCAGCTCTGTGTGTCATGCACGGCCAAGCCAGACAGCACAGACCATTCCCTGAGCCCCGATGGGGTCCAGCCCGGCCGTGGCTGCCATGGACAGACAGCCAGGGAGGAGCTGGGGCCACACAGGGACCTGCCAGGGCAGGGTGGACCCTCAGCATCCCCCACCCGGGATGGCTCCAGCCTCCTGCAACACTCCCGTGGGAGATGATGCTGGAAAATTGGGGCCCACAAAGCATTGCAAAGTTTCTTAATAGCATGAAAAGGGGGAGCTCCTGCCAGAGCCTGCGGAAAGATCGGGCTGCTGGGAAAAGGTGAATTTGGATCAGGATCTGTGTTCTGCAGAAAGCAGATGGGTACTGGGGGTGGGGTTTGGCTCCCCTGGAAACCGAGCAGCAGTAATTTTAGGCTCGCTAACACCAGCAAGGGAGTTTAGGAAACCAAAGGAAGGGCAAACAAATTCTAGGCTCCGGGGCACCATCTGGTTGCTGTGAAGAGCCACGGAGAATTCCTATCCCCTTCACACACACCACGGGGCCACTGACAGCTCCACACCACCTCCTGCCACCCCCGTTCCACAGGAACAGCATTTGTTTCCTTGCTGATCTAATACACCAGGGCAAATTCAATGTTTGCTCTCAAAGAACTGACTTAAAATGCTATTATACATTTCCCTTGGGTCAGAGTGGTATTTTAAGTATATTGCCATGAAAAGAAGATGCTTCCTAGTATTTTCTGTACTTTTTTTTAGTGTATGAAGTCTTTTTTTTTATATAGACCTCTTGAAATGTTGATTTTGCAACCTGTTTTTCACTGCAATATTCACACTGTGACTGCTGGGGCTCCTCAGGAGCATACAGGTGTTGCAGCCACCTGAGCACTTCACAGCCTGGGTTGTTTGATGTTTGGTTTGTTATTTTGGTTTTGGTTGTTTTTTTTGAACTTGAAAAAAAAACAAAACAACCCAAACCAACAAACCCAAACCCAACATTTTAAGCCTCAACCTAAATCTAACTGAATTCCTCCATCGTGCCCCCATGGTTTGGGTTCATTGCTATTCACATCCAGTCTCCCATGGTGTATTGCCACCAGTGATTTACTTCTGATTGACACTATTGCATAGAGAAGAAACAAGCCTCATGAGGGTGCCCTGTGTGCCATAGATTACATCAGGAGAACAGTAAATAAGCATAAATACCCCGAGTCCTGAGTCCTCTGGTTCTTTCTCTTCCAGTTAGCCAAACCACTGCCAAGTGAGTGCATCTTTAATCTCCATTCCTGCTGTGAGTATGCCTCAGAGAACTGTAACCTGGTGTTCAGCTCTCCTGACAGCTTCTGTGACACTGGCATTTTTTTTTTAAAGCCCCAACACCAGGCTGCACTCTGAGCTTCCATTTAAATACAGAAAAAGGGAATTCTGCTTCTCATGATTCCAAGGAAAACCTCGACCGTGCTTGTGACTCAACTCCCTCAAAACAAGAGCCCAACTCTTAGTACTGCAAAAACCTCATTATTTTAGGCAAATCTTCTCATCCCCTCAGGGCTGTCAACACTGAACTTTCCCACTTGCTGGAAGCCACCTTCCAGCCTCTCACTGCCTCCTGGCGAGATCTACCAAGCAGCAGAAGTCTCTTTGAAGCAAGGGGCTGCCAAAACGACCTGCCATGGAATTAGTTTTCCCCAGTGAATGGGGAAAGATACATTTTGGAAATAGATCAAAACTCCTTTGAAGGAAACAACAACCCTGCCATCCCAGCAGCTCTGAAAGGTTCCTCAGCACCAACATGGAAAGCTCCTGAAATGAAGTTTGGCGTCAGAGAGGTGCCATTTGACTCCAGATTTGTAACCGGGGACAGTCATTTCCATGTCTGTGCAAGCAACACTTGAAAGGATAAATTGCAGCTAGCGACACAGAAGAGCAGACTGGTTTCTTTTGCTTTACTCTACATGGAGAGTGGCCTTCGTGCCACCTGACACTCAGGGATCACTTCTCAGGCTATGGGAAATGAGCTGGGAAAACACAAGAGCAAACCTCCTGTGGTTTACGTGTCTGCGCCAGGCGAGCCGTGCAGAATGCAAAGGCAAACCTTTCAATCCTCCCTTCTCCCCAGCCCTGAAAAGCCAGCACAGTGCTCCATTCAGGAGGGGATTTACCGCAGGGTTTGGAAAGCACCGAGTGTTCCTCGGGAATCTTGCCCTGACTGAACCTACTTATAAACCCTTGGGTTTACAGGCGGCGGAGCTGTAAGTCAGGGTGCAGTTTGCTGCATGAGCTTGGGACCAGCTGCATCCCTTTACTCCCTCAATAACACACTGCTATGGGCACATTCATTTTCCTGTTGAGGCAGCTCACGGAATAAACGTGCAGCCCATCCAAGGGCAGATTGCTCAGGGAGCAGATGCACGCTGCTGCAGCATTTCCATCCTGCTGCCAGCCCCACCTCACCATGACGCTGGCACCGCCCCTGCTCTGGAACCCAACACACTCACCCTCCTGGGAGACCCCGAGCCTCAGCTCCTGGCTGCCAAGGGCTCAGAGATGCATGGGCTTGGGGGCTGCGTGGCTATTAACACAGCCGGTACACTTTACTGCACACGTCTGGGTCAGCAACTCCCAGACAGGGCAAGCTGCACATGGAGACACAGTTAAGTCTGAAAATCCCCTGAAATTTAATAGCAATAAGGTACAAATTCAAGTGAGCTGGTAATGCAAGGCAGAAAGGGGGAGAAAAAAGGAAATTTAAAGTAGTGGGGAAGGTGTAATAATGTAGCATTTAGCACTGGGAGCAGAGAAAAGCAAATCAGTAGTTTTTAAGGGGTGACCTGAGGCGAGGAAATGGCTCAGGGAGAGAAGGGAGAGCTGTTCCAGTTAAACGGGCACAAGAGAAAGATCAACCCCCAGCTGCGGAGCGCTCCAAGAGAAGAAAGAGGAGGCCAAAGGAGCAGGGAGGGGTGAGATGCAGCAGACGAACACGTTGGAGGTGGGATGAGGCAAATCCATAAGGAGCACAGAAACCCAGGAAGACGTGTCTTTTTTTTAATTGAACATGAAGAGTAAGAAGCAAGCAAATTTAATTGGCAATGTAAAGGCTTCCTGTTTTACATCCTTTGCTTTAAATCTTCATTGAGAATCAGCACATGGCATCACAAACAAAAACCACTCCTCACCACATGCAGCCCGCTGCAATCTCTGTCTTGCTGGATCTTGCTTTAGATACTCAATAGCCCAGTGCTATGTCTTGTGCTGATTATTCAAGAGCCATTATGGTATCAGTGAATGTCTCTGATTGCATTTAATTCAAGTATGCAATATATTTTGAATTCAACTTGCTCTAGCAGTCCCCAGCTCTCCCTCCCCCAAAGTATAACAGATCATTTAAAACTGAGCAGGTCACATCCTGAGCTGTAGGTACTAACCATGTCATTTCTTCCTCTCCTAGGGGTTTTAAATCCTGCAACTGCTGCCCTGCCAGCAGGAGAGGTGACCCCACATTTGTCCTGCTCATCGCAGGCTAATAACCATTAGGGACAATGGTGAAGCTCCCACCTGCTGCCCAGGAGGAGTGCAGATCGCTCCCAGCAGGATGTCAGCGCTGAAAATCTCCTCTCCTTTTCATTACAGGCTTTTGTCGCTCTCACACCCCTAGAAACTGCTCAGGAGGGCTCTCGGGGAATTAAACTGCAGTGACAAAGTGGGCCCTGCCCCCTCGCAAGTTAGCAAACAAGGGGAGGGCTGAGGCCGACCTCACGCCCGACTAACAGGCAGCTGCGCCCTCCCCAGGGACGTGTGCTGGAGCAGGGTGAGAGCGCCCGCGGGGATGCCCATGCTGACATGGCCTGTGCTCACAAGCCAGCTTTTCTTTGAGGGCTACCATGAGCAGGTCCCCAGGCCCCCAGCCCCATCTGCACCAACGTGTCTCTGAAAACCTCCCCGCAGCCACCAGTGTCCACGGAGCTGGATGGAGCTGCACCAGTGAGACAGCTCAAGGGAAGCACTGGGCTGCTCAGAGCTGGTGGCAAGAGGAGCTTCAGTCAACTGCAGCTCCTTCAAAATGCACCAGGACATCAAGGCTTTGGGATACCAGCTTCCATTGGCAGCACCACAGCTGCTTGAAAAGGGTTTTGTGTCCTCACAGCAGTCCTAGCCCCCTAATGCAGAGCTCCAGGGCCTCTGGGCCACAGGTTCTCCTATAAAACACCCATCTTTCGACACTTTGCAGTTAAAAACCCCCACACCCAGTGCCTGCAGCAGCACAGCTGGCTCCCGCCACTGCCCTGACAGCATCCCACCCTTTGCCAGAGCCTCCACAAGCAGCACGGTCCCTGGGAAGGGAAATCCTGCTGGATCTCCATCTTTTGGCACAATATGGGGTGGTCGACATAAAAAAAAAAAATCAATCCAGCATCTCATCTCCACCGGCAGACCCCGGGACCCTCGGCCGGCGTAAGCAGCGGCGCCGAGCCCGCGGCACGAGGTGCATCTGCATTTTTCACACCAGCCCATTGTACGCCTCTGCCTCGCTCTTCCCTGGAACGGCAGCGGCCCAGCCCCACGCCGCAGTGAAGTATTAACTCATAGCGAACACAGTTTGTCTCCGAGGACCCTCTTGGCCCCTTCGTCATCCTGTGCTGACATTTTAATCGCGCTTTTGTGGGAGCCGGCTGGCAGTTTGTCATCGGGAACGGCGCGGCGAGGGGCCAGCGCGGGCTGCTCGCTGTGGCGGCTGCCGGGGGAAGCAGCCCATTCTGACAGACTGAGCAATAATCTGAACTTACTGCGCCGAGCCTGTGGGACACCAGCCGGGCCGCTTTATCTTCTTCATTAAAGTGCGCTCAAAAAAAAAATCCATTTTCCTTTAAAGTCTCAGGAACAGATGGAGTAAAATTAATTGCGCCATTAAGTCCCGATAGACAATACCAGAGTGGTTTTCTTTCAACAGTGCATGTGTGTTACAAAGTGCTCTTCGTAAAAGGCAATTACTGCAACATTTGCCATAAAATAAAGGTTGCTTTAATGGGCAATAAACACAGGCTTCAAATTTTGTATGAAATGGGTCTCCAAAGGGCGCTGTTATAGGCAGCTCAAAGGCACAACTGACTTTAGTATTTCTGCTCTGGCTCCAGCTCAGCTAGCTGGGAGAACAATGATTTCCACCCTTGGATGTTTTCCGATGGAATTATGGATGCCGTGTCAGTGCACGGCCCAGCCCTCCCGGCCACCTTGGGCTGCTGGGGAAATGGTGGCCAGGCCGGATCCGGCGCCCGCTCCACCGGCTGCCATCAGCCCTGGAGAGACAGGGAGGAGGAGGAGG
>VYZU01052131.1:4004-19490 GCA_013401355.1 Ceyx cyanopectus
CTTGGCTTAAAAAGAGAAGGTCTTATGAACAAGACACACCACAGCATCTGAGAGTCACAACCAAGAACTACATCACATGCAGTGGGCACAGTAACCCAACTGCCTAGGGCTTTATTATAATTAAAAGACACCAAGAAAGGTTTAACATTAAGTGGAGCTCTATAATTAACATTCAAGTTGAAAGAGTAGTAAAGCAGGGAGCATGACAATTAAACATGCCTGAGAATGTAAATATATGGATATGAAGTGCAGAGTGAATGTGGCCAATTTTCAAGTCAATTTTCCAAGTGAAAGCTCTAGTGGGGAAGACAGAAAACAGAGCTTATAAAAGAACCTGGTTGCAACCTTAGCCACAGAGTCTTGACCACAGCTCCATAATAAAATTACTAGTATATTAAGCATGTGAATGTGGGGTGACACAGAGAAGAAGATGGGGCCCCCATGGCTGGCTGGCAAGCCAACTGTGATTTTAACTAAAAGCAGATGCTTTGCAAGAAAGAATAGGTGCAACTTGCTCTTTTATGCAAGTCATGCTCAATTCACAAGCATTTTCTTAGACATGCACCTTCAGTACAGGAATTCATGTGGCCTAAATTGAATGTAATAATCCAGATGGGAGTACAGTGATTCTGCATCCTTTCAACTAGAGGGTCATGTTACTCAGCTCTCCTATTTAAAAGCATATAAAAACACAAACTATTCAGTGTGCAGCTGAGAGTGCAAGAGCTTTAATCTTTACATTATCCATATGAACACACTTTCTATTTTTGTCTATTGTGCCACACAAAACTAATTGCTGTTGCTTTAGATCCAGCGACCACTAAAGGGCAACAAATAACCTCAGGCTTTAGTAACACCAACTTTTGCTTTTTGGTCACCAGCTCTGACTTAACCCAGGTTAACCACAGCTGAAAGCTGTCACCAGCTGGTGGTGTGTGTAAAGCCAGTGCTCTGAATCCACCTGCACATATAAAATGAAGACAAATAATGCAGTAACCTGTTGGCTCAACTGCAGTGTGAGCAGTGAAATTGAACTGTACCCATGTCCAAGGAGAATCCCTCTAGGCAGGTGTGGACTGAAGTGCTGCCTTCATTTGCTAAAATCTTAGTCATAGGAAAGGATTTCAGGCTCTGAAACCCCCAAGTTCAGCCTCTTGCTAAAGGGCAAAGCTCTGCCAACATCAATGAGCTGTGACCTCAATTCATCAAGTACTACTTACAAGCACAGTGATTTTTACAACACTTTATCATTTCATGTGAAATCGATTTGATGAATTGCTAGATTTTAAAAGATGTCTTTGGGACAATAGGTGGAAATCTGGATAAACTTTTTAGTTTGCTAGCCTCCCACTTTTCATGCCCTGTCCTCCAGAGCTAGACTGAAATATGCCAAATTGCACAAGCTGTTAACTTATTGAGGTTCCTACTCACAGAATGCATCTTTTGTTACATATGGAGGTGTTAATCCCTAGGTAATCAACAGCTTAATTAGTTCATAATGAAGATGAAAGGCTCCCTGGCTTATTTTGTTGCTCATGCTTATAGGATTTCTTGTTTTATTTTATTTTAAGAACTATGGGGTGTTAACAACTTCTGCAATAAATCAAATAAAAGTAATATAAAACAAGGCCTACCAGCAGCTACATCCTGGATTTTGTTATGAAAGGCAGCCTGGCATTGCTGCAAGCACACTGTTAGACACTGGAGTAAGAAAGCACAGAACACTTACCCTTGTGTATCCTGAGCCTCCTCTTCTTCTGTAAATGCATCCAGCCACAGGAGTGTGTTACCTTCCACAACAGGTGACTACATAGCTCTGGAAAGAGAGTTTACAAACCATTCAAGCAGCAATCAGCTAACTTAGGGTATAACTCTTGCCTCATATGTCCTCTATATCTGTAAATAAATCCAAACTTCCTAATGCATGTAGGAAACAGTAGAAATGCAGTGTTCTTACCACCCAAACCAACAGTCATCTGCAGTGCAAACATGCAAAATAATGCTTAAAAGTGACAATTCTACAGCCGTCTGGTTTTTGTTTATGAAAAAGGAAATTCTATGTTCAAATCTACAGAAACAACTCTTCAGCCACTGCAAGAACTCATTACAGAATTTCAAAGTATAAAAGAATGAGATATACTGTACACAAATATGTTAACATGTGACTTAACAGTTACACCATGGTTCTGTATTTCATTTCCATGTGAAAGAAATGTTCTATTTGGATCAGTCTTCATTTAAAAGGCAGGTTACAATCAAATGTAATATAATTTTGTATTATAAAGTGATCAAAATAAAACAAGGGAAAGATAAATCAAAATGCACAAACCAAAATCTATTTATGTTATTTGGAGACACTGTGGACTTGTCAGTTACTCTAGAAGAATTTTATGAAAATATAATTAAACTCCAAAATCAAATAACTTTTTTTCTCTCATTATATATAGGCTGCTTTATAACAAGGCATATTAGGAATACTTGCCTTGCTTGCATGATGAAAAAAAATCCTGTTTACTTTTATTATCAAGCATCATATTAAGAATCCCTGCTTGCAAGAGCCATACCACCTTTTAAAGAAACTAATTGCAAGCCACTTTCAATATTTCTTCTGTTTTTAATTTAATACCCTCAGAGACACATAATTGGGCTGGAAGGGAAAGTATTCACCGAAGTCATGAATTTGCTGTATAAATACAAACAAGGAAGAAAGCTAATATAGTAAGGGACTATGGGATTAATTTTGAAATTGTCTGATTAGTGGATTGCCGCCCGTCAATAATTGCCTTAGATTTTCCCAAGGCCCTGTGTTTATTGGAGTCTTGCAAGTGCATCTGCCCACAGATTCCGTCAATCAGGTCTTGCAGCTGGGAGAGTCTTCAGAGAGAGCACAATTGTAAGCCTGCTGGGGCAAGTTGTTAGACAAAGCAATATATACCAGGCATGATGAACAGTCAATTTCTGTTCCATTGATAACATCTGACTTCCTAAAATGTTCCTATTCTGTTTCATATAAGCACCCTTAAGAATTATTTTAGTTAAGTAACATTTTATCTGAGTTTAAATGAAAAAAGCAACAGAGGTGTTTCTGCAGAATATAGTAGAAACTCTGCAGCTAAATAACACAATACACTTGTGACTCTTGTGTCTCCTGCCCCTCACCATTTTTAATTTTTTTTGCTGGTGAGTTAAGCTTTGCTCCCTTAGATGCTATTAGAAATATGCAATATCAGATCTTTTTAAGTGCTAAAGCCATGGGAAGGATAAAAGAAAAATTTCCTCCAGTCCTCTGGCACCTCGTCCTGTTAGCCACCATTTTGCAAAAATGATGGAGTGGTAGGGCAGTAACATCAGCCAGTTTCTCAGCACTCTTGGGTGCATCCCAGCAGGGCCCATGGACTTCTGAATATTCAACTTGTGTTTCTGGTCCTTAACCCAGTCTTCATAGAGTTAAGGACCAGTTATACAAGTTGAAAATTCACTTCATATTGAATATTGAATATTCACTTCATGACCAGTGGAGAGTCATCATTCCTTTTACCACTGATGTATTTAATTTAAGTTCTAAGAGGGCTTTGGCCTTCCTTGTTGTCTTGCTACATAAAGGCTTCTCTGTAATTCTCCCAAGTGACAAATCCCTTTTTCCATGAGGTGTACATTTCTTTTTTCCTTGAAATCTTCTTCAGAAGCTCCCTGCTCATCCATGCAGGTCTCCTAGCACATCTGCTCTTTTTTTTTTTTTTTTTTTATTCAATGGAACACACAATTTCAAAAATAGAAGATCTGCTGACAAAAATTATCCTATTTTTAAACTCCCAAGTTAACATTGTTTTAAAAGCTCTGGATAGTTTATTGCATATCTACCTTGCCAACAATTAACCATATACACATAATATACAACACAGATTAATATACAACATAGATTTGTCTAAGAACACAGTTTACAAGCAGGTGGAAATCCTACCTGAACAGATGCACTCCTATTTGGATACAATGGAAAGCCCAGTTCACTGACTGTGGGTCTAAGGTTGGTTTGGGTGTCCCCCATTTCTTTATACATAGAATACAGTCACTAGCTTCTGTTGGGCAACATTGCTAAGCAGGTTTTAGAAAAGGGACTCAATCAGCTTATGAAAGGGATTCTGTGATGGGTTATCTGTTGATGGAATGAGACTGAACCCCATGGACACGGGACTGCCATCTTGCCTGCTCTCATAACCTGGTTTTAGTCTCACGTTTACAAAACAAGTCAGTAAAGGAGATCGTAAGATCTCTGGAAAAAGACCTTCAGGCTGCAAAATCAAACATTGAGAGGCTGGAAAATACCATTTATACTTACCCTCAGCCTCTTACAGTTATGCTATTGAATATGTACTCCACTATTGCCTTGCATCAGACCAGGCAATCACATAACATTTCTCTGGTGGAACACGTCTTGCTTAGTGCACTTAGAGCACTCCAAAGGTTACACTTAAACATTTCCCAACTGTCATGTGTCTGATTTGTCAGTTTAAACACCAATCCTTTATAAACTTTTCCCACATTTAAAGATCATACAATATCAAGTTTTTCTCCTTGAACAGAGACAGAGTTATGCCTTCCCACACGGGTGTGATCCAATAGCCACCAAATCGGTTTACACCGTAACTGTCACCCTGATTACAAGGCAAGTGTTCTAATATTTCTCACAACAAACTCAGATACAACTTACATTTAAAGGACATAGAACATATGCTGAAATCATGAAATTGTACTTACATTTGAAATTAAAGCTCTGCAGTGCTGCAGTTTACTGAGGAATGAATAACTCACTGCAAAGCATTAAAAAAAACCAAACCAACAAAACAAAACTAAAAGAAGAAAAAAAAAAAAGACTGGTATGGAGAAATAATGATAAACCATTGATATTCTGTTCAACAGAGACAAAGGCAGATTTAAGGAAACCACTCGTCTAGTAAATAGAAAAGAAGCTGTTTCAGTGGGCAACCTTGGGTTTTGATATGAACAGAAACTCCACTCACAGAGGGATTTTGTTTTGTTTTGTTTTTTTTGCTGGTCTCCAAAAATGGCCAGATGGTCACTGGTCCAGCAAAACCTGCAAGCAGTCCAAGGCATGCAAAGTGACACTGTCCCCCAAGAAACACACTTCTGAAAGTTCTTCCAAGTGAGAAGCTTAATACTCTGAAATGTGGGTAAGTGACTGAGTCACTGGGACAGGACTGTCAAGGATTTCTTACTACCAGGCAGACATTTTCCTTTTATGCCATTCTGAGTGTTTTTATTAATTTTAAAAGCTTTACACCTGCCCTTCCCTTCCATGAATAACATCTGCATTTCATATACAACATACACACAATAAACAATGGGTCTGTCAACAGCAAACACTAGAAGATGCTTCTTTCAGCTCTTAGATTGTCATTGTGTGTGTGTCCCAGAGAACATGAGGCCACATAAAAAGTACTGAATATTAACAAATCTGGGATACTTTGGACCAATTCTAAATGAGACAGCCCATAAGAGACAACATCCTGAAGACATGCTCAAACATAAAACTGAATAACCAGCTCAGCCATGGAGCACATCTGGAGACACAGTCTTTCAGGTAAATAAAGATTTAATCTCTGTAGAGGCTAACAAGCATGAGCTTACACACACACACAAAAAAGAAAATCACCAGCACAGATTAAATCACTGATGCTGTGTGCTCTTAGAAGGAAATTCTACCCAATATACAAATACCTGGATTTTCTGCTATTTTCAGTTTCTGATTGGCTCTGCATTGAAGATAGCTGCACACTGATTGCAAAGCATCAAAGCAAGCTATGACAAACACTAGTCTTTCAAAGACTCTTCCCACTAAGTATAAATGAATAAAAATTCTGGTGGCTGCAAATGCCCAAAGCACTGGGGCACTCTCACCCTCCCGTGTTGATGGACGACACGTACGCTACGCATGACAGCTGCAGCCTCTCAGCCAAAAGTGCTGATGAGCAAGGATTGATCTACTCATAATAAACTAGTTAGAAATAGCAACACTGGGAAATGAGAAGCAAATCAATTAACAGCACGTACTGCGTGTTTCTCACACTTGAAGCCAAATGGTTCCATACCACCCTTTGGTAGCAATATGCACTGATATGAGATGTGCAGTTTGCTGTAGCTGTAATAAATACTTTTTTTACCTTCATATAAGGTACCATATAAAATAACCAGGCTCAGATTCCATTATTACTACATTACATTACTACATCTGCAATTATTTCATCATCTTTATTCCCCTATGAGCATTCACATCTCTGGGATTTTCTTCTCCAAATCTCTACGTTTCTTCCATTTCCCCTTTCCTGACTTTCCCTCTTGTCCTCACAGAAAAAAAAGCATTCATGGTGCCAATACACAGCCTCTGGTATGTGGCAGTTTCCGCTCTCTGCCAAGCTATTCCACACATTTAATTCTGAGGTGAAAATACTTTCCTAAGATTTCACTTCTATTCAGCCTTTGTAACTGACCCCCAAGCATAATAGCTCTTCTCATGACATTTCCACATACCTCATCGTGAGTCACACACACAAAAAAATTCACTGCTTGACCACAAATTAAGACATAGCCTTTACTAGACTGATAATGAGATATGAGAATGCAAAACTCCAGCTTAGCTGATTCCATACTGAAAACACTTTTCATTTAGTAATATGCAAGTGTAGCAGGATAAATGGATCTGTAAGATAAGGAGGCTGTAACACTCTTATTCCACAAGTAAAAGCCTGAACTCAACCAGATTTAATAAAGCTAGAAAATTCACATGGCTCCTCAGTTTATTAAGTGTTCTCTTCTTTGTTGTTCCTTTTGGAGAACAAGAAGAAAGGAAAACAAAACAAACAGAAGTTTGTAATTATATGAATCAAAATGCTGTATTGAACATGCCTTAATTTATCTTTTTTTTGTTTTGTTTTATTTTGTTTTCAGATCTAAAAGCAGCCAAATAAGGTAAAAGCTCCAGCCACTGAAACTGAAACACTGAAACAGGTTGCCCAGAGAAACAGTTGATGCCCCATCCATGAAAACATTCAGGGTGGATGGGGTTCTGAGCAATGTGATCTAGTTAAAGAGATGTCCCCGTTCATGGAAAGGGGGTTGGAATAGATATCTTTAAAAGTCCCTTCCAACAAAAACCATTCTAAGATCCTGTGATTCTTGATGCAGATAGAACATGCCCAAGGAGACCTAACAACTATAGGAAGAACAGGAAAGCCAGCAACTGGATAAACAGAGAGCCCCATTGTACAAACTTGCACAAAAGCAGTACTAGTCCTTCCCAGACTGAAGAATTTTGACTGTTGATCTCCAAGTTACAGAAGCTAAAGTTTGTGGTGCAGTACATAGACTGCTGATTCGCTATTCAACTCTATTTCTCTAGAAACTACCACCTATTGCAGAAAAGCCTTATAAAAGCTTGTCACAACTGACTCATTTATGTCCATCCTGAAAAATACTCAACCAAAGTTCCAACAGTGATTAGATGGAAGTGACTGGTCAGATCCTAATGATATCTCTGAATAAGGTGCACTCTTCAGCAGCTGCCTGTCAGGAGGTACCTGCAGCCAGCATCCAGCTGCAACATCCACTGCAGGGACCATTGGGAGGCTCAACAGGAAACAGACAACTGAAGTTTTTATACAAATAGTCACTGAGTTTTGCTGTAAAAAACACAGACATCAGTTAGTTACTTATGAAGCTTTACAGAGTATGGATTTACAAGGATTTCTTAAGAAGAAACACAGCTTCTACAGTTGGGACCAGTAAACTGAGGTGCTCTCAAGGTTCCTAGTGTGTAGAATCAATGATTTTTGTGGCTTTTACCTATGCCCAGAGACACACTACCCACCTCCATCACAGCCCTTTAGGAAACCTTGAACAAAAGACAGTGACACAGAGTACCATGCAGTGGAGTAACAAACTAGTTCTGTCCACTTTTGTTAAGGACTGATAGTCTTGAAGATGGATGTCTTTAAGCAAAGCCATGTACCTACCTAAATTACCCTCAGGAAGGCTAGAAAAGCAAAGGTGCTACTCAGGCTGAACCAATTACCTGGCATTCACTGCAGAGCAGGTGAGACTCCTTATATAAAGCTATGAAATTAGGCAAATATGATTCATGTTGATTGTAGCTGCCAGGCATGAAGTTTATTTGTTGTTAAATAAATACAGAAACCAAGTTCAAGATGCACTACAATAAAATAGTTTTTTTGTTCTCCTGAATTATGCATTGACTTCCCTTGTTATGCAATTTTTCTAAGCCAAGTACTGCGCAAACCCTGAATTTCAGCATGTCTCTATGCCATATGGACAAGCTTATCCAACCGTCTGCTCCTCATGGAAATTCTATTTGTTTTCCTATTGATTTTATTATGTTTAACAGCATACTAAATCATTCCTGAGGTTGACAAGTTTCTGGAAAATTGATATATGCTGTCTAACAATGCCTGAGGCAGGAATAAAACCAAAGCAAATGGCTTCTTTTAAACTGTTGATTTGCATTACTAGAGCCAGTCATACAAGTGCCATCATGTTTGGTAGAATTCTTCTCCTTTGTGTAATATCTAAAGTACAAGAAATCTTTAGAAGCTCTTCTTATGGGTCTACATATCGAAGGAAGAGGATTTCAAAATACCAGACTAGTTGAGCAAGGGTGGGACTGAAAAAGCAGACTGTCAGCCAAGATCAATGGGTTAGATTCTCCTGTGAAGAGGTGAAAGTATGCCTTGGAATCTACAGCTTAAGGCCAAAATAAAATATTTAGTGGGACTTAAAGATTTGTGTATAATTATTCCCCTGAGAACCTGCACTTTGTAACATTTAAATAAGATCAGAACGAAGCAGGGGGTGGGGTTTTTTTTGATGGTTTAAATCTTGGAGGCATCACACTAAGCACCATTAAGCAAAATTTATCCCAAAGATGGGATTGCATCTTCTCCTATCTTAATTAGGAAAAAGTATTTTTTTCTTGGTTCTGAAACTAAAAGGGGAGATAAATTAGTGAAGTCTTGATGCACTGATGTCAGAAATCTGAAGGCCACAAGGGTTTGAGAGGAAAACTGATTAAAAGAATTTTATAATCTCCAGACCAAGATCTGATGAAAACTGAGAAGTCATATGAATACATTAATCCTTGAGAGACCTCATTATGCAGTTCTAATGGTTGTGCTCTGGTAAACAAAAACATAAACCAAAACAATTGCAAAGAAAAGATATTTTTGTGGGAAGTAGTCAAGACACTGAATTATCTGACAAATCATGGAACTATACTTGCAGAGCTGCAGACATTTGAGACATTAACAGTCACAAACTTCCCACTTTGGTGTGATTGAAGAAGTCATAGAGATTACATTTTCCAATAGTCCCTGTGATACCACAGAATAAACTTCTGAGTTCCACTAAGGAAAAAACAAGCTCATGAGTATGTAAATTGATTTGTAGGTTAGTCCTCTAAGTAAGCAAGAAGCCTCATGTGAATTAACAGTGAGAAAAACTCTCTCATGGAGGTATCTTTCAAAGAATTTTTTGATCTTCCAAAAGACACATACACAAAAATGCAGAAGATGCTACAGCACTTATGACATTAAGGATATTAATTACAGTAACAAAATGTGCAAAAAGAAAATATCTTCATCTTAGCCATTAAGGTGTGCTTCAGGAGAAGATTAAGTTATCTCCTCCTTAGAGGAAGCTAAACAAATTCAGTTCATTTGTTAAATGCTTAGATACTGTAGTGATCATCTAAAATCCCAGCAGAACTTAGAAAACTCTACTTGTGCAGCTAGCAGAAAATATTGCAGTATTCTCAGAGAATGCAAAAGAAAAAAATCTCAGCTCACCTGCTCTGCATCTCTGTTTTCAAAGACATGGTACCACAGTTTCTAATTTCTTAACAAAATCTACTTTGCAGAACTATTAGAGGAAAATTTCAAAAGAAAAAAAAACTATTTCAAGCTGTGCTGACCTTCACATCACAGAGGATGGACTTGTTCCTTTGGTAGACACCATAGTGAAGCTAGTAAGATCCGTCTCCTTTTTTCCACCTGCCAAAATACAGTCTATTAGATGCTCTTAATTCTGAAATTGGAAGCACAGAGTTGGGAGATTAAATGATGTTAACCTTCTACAGTGTCTGTTGCCTGTGCTCATTAGACAGGAGGTTCTGTCAACTTACAGGGAAGTTTGATGACTTCAAAGAACATGTCCAAACCACCAAAGATACCCTGGAAAGGCCACATAGATCTGCTGCTCCTGAAGCATCTTCTGCCACTATACCATAGCCTGTCCTTTGCAAACTTGGTCAAATTGGTAAACCCTATGAAACACCATCAAAATAAGAAGTTTCTAGGTGGAAGCAAAAACCTCACATGCTAGGTATAACGAGCATTTTTATTAAAATAGAAGTCTAGAAAAGGTTTGCAAGCATCTGCAAATAGCTGCTTTTTTTTTTTTCTGAGAATCACACCACCTTGAGCAGAAGATGGGAAAAAAAAAATCAGGAACATTGAGCCACGGGCTGTAGTCTTGTATTAAACTCAGGAAAGTTCATACCATTCAGAAGGGCAGACGTGCATCCTCACAAGCTGCATCCATAAGCTGAAGTGTTACTTCATGTGTTGGAAGGAAAGAGAACAAGGACTAGCAAATCACTTGTAGAACCAGAACACTGAGAAAAGATGGCCAGAAATGCTTTTATTTTGCACAAGTACAGAACGATATAATTGTCTTTTGACTTCTTTGAGCAAAGTTCCTTAAACCTCAAATTACATCCAAGTGTGTTAATCAATGATAACTGAACAAGCAGTAAGACAGGTAAACAGACTTCCTAATAATGTTGCTCAAATAAATTGAAGCTGCATATTTGAGCCATCAATGGTATAATCAGACTTTTTCAGTCTACTTTTGAAATGATGTCATGATCGACTAAATTAAGATCACTTTTTTCTACAACTAGGTACCCTCTTTTAAACTCTCAACAAGAAAACAATCAAACTTTTTGAAAGGCAGTAGATGTGTCTGCTCATACAGTACTGACTAAAGATCTGAGACAGCAAATCTTGCACAGACAGAATAGATAAGAGATCTGTCTGACAGTCCACGGGAATTCCATTTGCTCTGCAGACAAAACAACAAGGTTGCTTGGAGCTAATCCAATAAACTGTTCCAACACCTATTAACAAAAACAATTCAAGAAATGTGGAAAATCTAACAGGTAAAAAAAACAACCCAAAACATTAAATGCCTGAATCTCCAGAAACTTGCTGACATTACTTAATCTTCAAAATGAAAGCTCAACCATAAAAAATTCTCTCATAAAACACGAATAAGATCCAGCGTTATCCTCAACCGAGCAATATCAACATTCAGCACTTTAACTTCCACTCTTTCTCCAGGACCTAATCCCAGGCTTCTTCTCTTCTTCACTTTGGAAAGTTTTGCTTCTGTTATGTTTCTCACAGGAATCAAACCTGCTTTCCCCACACCGATATCAACAAAAACTCCAAATGGTGTCGCGTTTTCAACTTTTCCAGTCAAAACAGCACCAACACTTAAGTCTTCAAAGCAGACTATGCTTCTCTTAAAGTCAGGTTTATCAAAATCTGTTTTCAGAAACAAGAAACAAAAATAAGACACTGGATAAGAAACTTGCATTATTTTACAAGTGTTGTTTCCACTTGATTGTTTCTAATTAAGAAGTCATCCCAAATTACCTCTTAACTCTAAAATATTGTTTTATTTCATTTTTTTAAAGAGAGATCCATCTGTGATAACTGGTTTCTTCTATTTTATTAATGTCTTAGAAAAAACTATGATTAATGGTAACTAATATAAGTAGAGTGAACTCCATGGTATGAAAATATCACAATGGAATCAGAAGCATGTAGCATATTAGTAAGTGACTGAAAGACTCTTTGAAGTTTCTTGGAACTAGGGAGGAATGACTTGAGATTACTCTTACTTGACCTACATAAATTACACATTAAATTCTATTCCTACACATTTTTTTTATACAGGAAGTTGAATACTAAATATCACATACTATAGAGAAAAAAACCCCAAAACCCAACAATGCACTGTTATTAGGCATGCTGTACATCTGCACCATGACATCACATATCAACTGCTTCTTTGCGCTGACAACTTTAAAAAAAGATTACACACACATGATTATAAGCAGGTAATATACAGATATATTAAAGTTCACATTCTGCATTTAAGGGCACAGGCAGAGCTTTTAAACTCTTCTGTTACTTGTTTACCAGTTCCTGCTCCTGCAGAAATCCCTCCTGAGCCATCTCGACAACTTCCCTTTCAACCTTTTCCTACTGCTCTTTTTGTGAGACCACCAGAACAGAGACATAGAAAAGACATTTTCAAGATCACCAGCAGGAAATATTTATAAAATCTGCAAGAAAAGTACTAATGAAACAAAATGGAACAGATTCTAATTTTTTTTAAGAATAAGTTTATTGTTATTAGAAACCTGCATGTTTGCTGCCTACCTTTATCTCTTGCTATTATAAAATAATCCAGCTGTAAGACTCATTAAACAACAGCATCTCCAGATGTGATGTTTTACTTCACTGCTTACCTCATCTTCCTTCCTCTTCACCTCAAACTGTTCAGCACTACTGCAAAGTTTTAATCAAGGCAGATCATGAGTCATGTGCTCCAATTATATTTGTCTCCAGGAACTAGTGCAATAAAAGAGCAGAACTATGTACTGCTAGAGCACTGCTTCACAGACCTTTACTACAGTTCCAGTTTGATCTCAGCATTCCCCTACGTGGTAGGGAGCCAACACAGATTTAATCACTATAGAGTCAACATATTGAAACTATTTCATTTGTTAACAGCCATACAACTCCCCTTCCTATGGCTGAAAATGCCATGATTTAAGACAGGATTCACACTCCTTACCTACAGAACTGGAGACAAACATTTGAAACTCACATTCATGAACTTTAGAAGAAGAAACCGTGCTGTTTTAAAACCGGTACACTGAACAAACAAGCTGAGAACAGAACCTTCAAAACCAAGATTTACCTGTTCGGATGTCAAAGCCTTCAGGCTGAGTCAGCCCATCAATGATCAGCTGTAGTGTGTGCACTGTTGTATTTAGCTTTTTGGCTGTGCCTTCCACTCCTTCCTTTTGAATTACTGCATTTACCTTTTGCTGCATATCTGATTTTCCTATGTCATTTGTGTTTCCTCCAATTAAAGATAAAAACCTGGGAAGTTCAAACAAAGAGATATATAGAGATTTGTAACATCCTTTAGTGGGAACTGAACCTTTGCTTTATTCAGGATTTTTAATTACTTTGGCATTAATGCGTCAACACAACTTCTGATGAAAAATATGAACAGCCAAACTTTGGTAAAATACTACTAGTCTTTGCACTTCATGATTAAGAACAATTAGTTTTTCAGAAACTAGACAATTATCAAGTCAAAGCAGTTACACACCACAAACATGCTTATCCTTCCTCTTGTGACATACATTTACACATTTCAGATTAAGACAAAATTGGACATCTTAAAAGGCTGAAGACAAATACTTGACAATAAATGTCTTGTTGTGTGATACTTTTTTTTTTTTTAAAAAAGAAAAAACTCAAAACACATTTACTGGAAGTTTTAGATCAGCAATGTTGGCACACAGGCTGACAAGTGCAGGGAACAGATGACAGTCACATGAAGACCCCTACTCTTACTTTCAGTAGTGATATCTTACACAATGTTTATTTATCACCGAATAAATATCCTTATTTTACTGAAGGTCTTAAAGTAAACCAACTTTTTACTAGATATAAACCAATGAAAATTAGTAAGCAGGTGATACAAGCTACTTCTTACGGTACTAAAGCAATTTGTACTTTTCTAAGCAGAAAAGTATCTTTGAGCGCAAGGGCAAATCTTCAGTTCCACATGGGAAGGAACATATGAAGAAAAAACACAGTGAACTAACAAATACTCAATGGATGACAGTGTTCTCAGGCTTTACTGTGTTTTGCTTTCACTGACTGCATTTCAGCTTTTGACACCGCTTTTTAAAATAAGTTTTGAGGTGGTTTGGAAACAAAGTAAATACCAAAACAGATGCAAAATTGATTAGTATATTATTAGAATATTATATAATAAATAAGAAATATAAATAATATGTATTAAATATATTGAAATATAATTATAAATTATATATAATATTAATATTCTAGTAATACATATTAAATATTTTATTTCCTATAAACTAAAAACAAAACAATACAGACTCTCAAGTATTTTACCCAATAAGAGCCTATATACAAAAATGATCAGACGTTCTACAACACCATCTTCTGTTGGTCCCAGTAAAGCAGTAAAAGTGGTTGGGATGATAACCCTGAAAGTGCACACGGGCCCTGGTGAAGCACTCTTCACACAGCTCCTCAGGCCTGCCAGCACTGATGGATGGACAATGCCCCAGCAGAGCACTAGTGACAGGCAGCAGCTGCCCTTGCTTTGACTGACGTGCCAGATGGAACACGACAAACCCAACGGGCCTCGTGACTCAACCTTCTCAATAATGTATGTGCTTTACTGCCCGCCCCTATAAACAAGTTTTCTGGCATTCACGTAGTTGGCTTTATTTCCCTTCCAATGGAAATTCAGCTCCAATACCTCCAAGTAGCATTTTCTCACCGTCGGGATTTCGCCGAAGCGCGTTCACTTTGTAAAAGGATAACAGGGCGGGTTCCCGCTAATGAGCGCGGCCACGTGGAATAGCCACTGAGGCAGAAAAACAGCCTCCTGCTCCCTCCTGAATGGCTGAATGTGTGCTTAGTGTGACCAGAACGTGTGCTTAGTGCGAGCAGAACGTGTGCTTAGTGCGAGCAGAAGGCACGGCGGCTGCTGGAAAGAACAGCGCGCAACCCAGGTGCTCCAGCCCTCCACTGCTGTTCATGGAAGTTATTTCACCCCCTGCTCCTGCCTCTGCCTCCCTCACCCTCCAGAAATCCCAGTGGAAACCTAGCTGATATTAAAAAGGATTCCTCATCCGGGCAAGGGTGGAAGAAAATTTGAGCTCCCCCTAAAGGTGCTACTTAAACACATGCACAAGTATCGTACACGAGGAGTCCCACCAACCTCAGCAGAATTAATGTTCTGAAATTCAGGCATTTGGTTAAGAATATTTTGGAATTATGNTGGGAAGGAACATATGAAGAAAAAACACAGTGAACTAACAAATACTCAATGGATGACAGTGTTCTCAGGCTTTACTGTGTTTTGCTTTCACTGACTGCATTTCAGCTTTTGACACCGCTTTTTAAAATAAGTTTTGAGGTGGTTTGGAAACAAAGTAAATACCAAAACAGATGCAAAATTGATTAGTATATTATTAGAATATTATATAATAAATAAGAAATATAAATAATATGTATTAAATATATTGAAATATAATTATAAATTATATAT
>VYZU01052131.1:22008-41286 GCA_013401355.1 Ceyx cyanopectus
TTATATATTATATATTATATTTATAATATATATATTATTAATATTACCGGTTATCTGACTGCATGCAGAGTCCAGAAAGTACTCAGTTTGACATTCTGAATACATAAATCTAAAAAAACATGAGTTTCTAAATGAGAAAATAAATTCAGACGTTTCTACTGCTGTACAGCCACTTTGCCACCCTACCATCAGGCACAATGTTGTCATCTGTTTTCATGACTACCAATATATCACATATCTGAAGTGTAACCAGAGATAGAAAAATACTGAAACGTGATTAATTAACCATAAAGAATTAGGACTACAGTTAAAGGAGATCATTCCATAAAACAGGTTTTTTTTTCTTTCTTTTTTTTTTTTAAATGAAACCAGGAGAAAGTTACATAAGTGTCAAAAATTTCAATAAATGAAAAAATACACCTGATTTATGGGTCTAGCATTTATAGTGTAAGTGGAGGATAATTCTTCACTATTTCCAAGTTCTTCTAATCATTCCTGTGAACTGTATATTTTACATCATATAAAAGTTTCTTGATGTCTTTATAGGATGGCAATTAGCAGCAAAAACTTTTTCTTCTCTATTTACTCACAAATAGCTTTCAAAAATATGTCTTGTACAAATCCAGCTAATTTAATATTCAGTCACATGAATAAATTGGTTTCTGAAGTGATGAATACAAATAATTATTTGGCTTAATGGCCCCAATTCTGCAAGTGTTCCCCTTATTCGGGTTAACCATTTCCTACTGGTAACAGTAAAAATGTTCATTAATTTAACAAAGATTTTTAGGTGTACAACATCTTTCAGAATTTGAAAAGGAGACTTTAAGACTTGACTAAAAAGTATTGTTTTGCACATGAAATAGCTTGAATACACCTGTGTGTATATGCAGGCACAGACAGAAGATGTTTCCAATGACCTGTAGTGAATTGAAAGCAAGACATCTCGCCTACAGCAGAAACTCCTATCCTCTGTAACAGACTCACATCCAGACTGCATTATTAAATAGAATACAGCAATGTTTTGCAACTACTCCCTCCCTGATTTTTATTTCCCTTCAGCACTGCCTCAGCTGCCCATGGACAAGAAGGGGACCTGGACATATATTTTCTTTCCAGCACTTTGGTTTATAAGCATAACTTGGCTGTAACTTCTTGGGATTTCCTAAATGTTTCCTCTGTTTTCCTACCAGTTTTTACAACATGTACCAAGAAACTGTATGTTGTACATGTTGTATTAATTGTATGTCGAAGATTCCACAACTATAAACTGGTTTTCACATGTAGACTTTACAAAAATTTAAACACACCACAGTGCTGCTTTGAAGAAAACAGCTGTACAAAGTTTTGTTTTGTTTATTTTTAAATTTATTTAACTTTCAGAAAATTGTGATTCATAATATTTAGAGATGTTCGTAACTTTGATCACTGCACATGACTAAGCCAAGCTTTAGCAGTGTGGAAACCATGAGCAAAATATTTTGGTCATCTGCAGAGTGTGTTGAATCACCAGTAGGATGCTTTCCAATTATTGCACAGAAATTGTACAGTTTTTAAGCTGTTTAAAAGCTGTAAATCAATCATACCAGCACCATTTGTGCCACTGTACTAAAGATTACATCAGTGTTTCCATTATAAAAAAAAATAAAAATCCTTTTTTCAGGGGTTTCTAATTCAGCCATAAAAATTGGCTCCATCCTAAAGCCTGGCAACCAAAGTCACCACTTGGGAGCAATTTTTAACTTTTTTTTTTCAGTGGATTAGCCTTTCATGTTACAAAATAGTTCAGAAAAAGTGGTGGTTTCAAATATTGGTGAACTTCTATACCTGAAAAACATTCTACATTGCCATGTAGAACACGAGCAACAGTGTAAAAGCAGTTCTTGATGCAGAGGTGTTAAACTATTCTGACTTAAAATTTGCATGATATTTATATGTTTTTAAAGAACAAATAAATTTACTAGCTAGAAGGAAAAATACAAACCATTTTTAGACATTTTTACACCAAATTAATTGTCTACACCTCATGAACCAAAAATTCAAAGAGAAAGTGGTGAGTGTCAGAGTTGACAAACAGAAGAAAATTGAGAAAAATGGCATAAGGTAGATAGATAATGGTGATACAAAGACAACAGGGCTATGGGAGAGAAGTCTGGTGAAGTTTTGAAAATTCACTGATTTCCTTGCTGGAAAACAACGTGAAAACAAAACAGTCAAACTAAAAACTTGCATGCACTAAGAGGCAAAATACACCAAATGAAAACCTTCACTTGCAAAAAATTTCTGCAGCATACGTGTTTCCTGGAGAAAGGGGAGAAACCATCACATTAATGTGTTCCTGTCTCAAAAGGCTGAGCAGGCTGTTGTCAGAAAAACCAGTAATTTTATTTTAAAACCTGACAGTTTCAGTGGTTTCAAGCCTTTCCCACTGCTTACCTCATTGCAATGTTGTAAGACTCTGGATGAATACAAGTTTGGTCCAAAGGATTGGGGAGTCGTGAGACAAATGGTGTTGGTTTGCTCTTCTTTTTACCCTGCACACCTGCTTTAGTCAGCAGTGCATGAATTCCAGGTTCAGTTTTCTTGTTACTGTCAGAAATTAAAAATGGACATATCATTCTTAAAGAACAGGATCCTAGCCCAGAACCCAAATGTGAAAAGCATAATCAGTCTTTTTTTTTTTTAAAGAATAAACTTTTTATATAAAAAGTCAAAACCCCTAAAAAGTCACTGTGGGTGAATCTTCAGGTAAGTAAATTTTAGTAAGTAAATCTCAAACATACATATAGAATAAGGAAAGTATGTGAATGTTTGAACATCAGAATTCCTTAATGACATTTATTGACTTCCTGTACTTGAATTTCTAAAGAATTCTCCTCAAACATGAGCCAGGTCATACCAAGAAAAATTTCAAATCAAAAGAACACAGATCAAGATTTGCTTACAACACAAAAAAGGGGTCATATCTACCACTATTTCAGAATTTATAAAACATTTTTGCATCAGTATCTTAATAGAGTTTTTCTTAAAACTTAGTGAGCACATTACTGACTCCTAATCAGTTTGCATCAGTTAGCTTTACCACTGGGCTTTTTATTTTTGGTTTGAGGGTGGGTTTTTTTGGTAAGAAGACTGCATATAACAGGAATTAATCTACATTTCTGTGCACAGCCTATTTAAAATTAGTGCACTTCTTCCCTTAAAGTTTCACTGAAGTAAAAATTACTTTTTTTTTCTCCTGCCTGTATAAGTGGTTCCTGCTTTTATGTGATGGAAGAGTACACGCTGAATAAACCGGAAGTAGTACCTGCACTTTGGGCTCAACCAATGCATTGACTGTCATCAGAGATACAGACATCACTTCCTCTTTCCAAATCTATAACAACTATTTGTTAACTTCCAAATAAAAATCACAATATGTAATTCACACAGCGCTCTATAGCCATCAGGTTGATTAGAGAGGACAGAAATGAAACCCCCTAAGTTCATTTCAGTAATTTTTGGGTTTGCCACATGGGCCAACAAGACATGCTGTGTAGCAATGGCGTTAGAACTTTATTTTGGCATCAAACATCCAAGTTAGAGCAGATTTCTCAGATTATACAGTGTTCTCAGGTTTTATGGAATCTAACATCAGAAGCATGCTCCAGCAAGGGTTTAAAAAAAAATAAAAAAAAATGCAATGCTCTGAAACATTTCACCAATGATTTTTTTTTCTTTGGGGGGGGACCCCAAGGTATCAGCATTTTCTTCTTCTGTTGTATTGCTGTATTAACTAGAAGAGATCTGTACAAAATAAGACCTATGGATCATCTACAGCCTTGAAAGCATTTTCTTTGGTCTTCTGGTGCTTGCAGTGTGCTCCATTTGGCCTGCAGCATGTGCCTCCCTGCCAGATGGGCAGCCAATCTGTATACCTCTTCCCTGGGCACTGAGCCAGTACTAGTGTGCCTACCTCCTGCCTGGAAGTTAGAGTGTGCTGTTTGGCCAGCAGCAACTGGGAATACAGTATTGCTTCTGAGCACTGGGCTGGATAAAAACCACCATATTCTGCCCAGGAAAATATTTTTTTGAGAAGAGTCAGTGGCACAAGGGTGGGGTGGTGCTACCATTATGCCCTTTCTTAGGTCTTGATGATAAAAGGGAAGGCTAGAGAAGAGACACTGCCCTAAAATGGGGCACATTCAGCTGTGGAGAGGAAGGATTTCAGGACAAGAGAGGCACAACAAATGGCTCCAATAGGGAAAGACTTAGTACAGGAACAGAGAATGGATGGCAGGGAAAAGAATGACCCACTGTTGACAAACTGGACTTAGTAATGGGTCCTCCATATTTGAGTCAGAAGGCAGTAACATGCTCACTAAACACAGGAGCATCACACAGACAGAATTTGATCCAGACAGCTGTTCAACCTTCTCTTTCCAGATAATGGAAATGAAATTCTCTGTAAATCCACCCTAGCTGACTAGCATTACATTTGGTAGAGTAATCTTTACCACATTAAAATGAATTTACAAAATCTCTGAATTATATCTAAAACTCAAGACTAAGGTTTTAATATCTCTGATCACAACACTATTAAGTGACAAATTTATTCTCCCAATTCAGGGGCAGAATTGCAATTAATCATACTTATCAAAATCCTGGTTTAGAGTACTAGGCTAACATGCTATGATTATTCAGAGGAAGAACTATCTTCCTTCAACCACTGACTTCAAAAAGTTTATTTGTTAAAATCCTGTTTNCTTAAAACTTAGTGAGCACATTACTGACTCCTAATCAGTTTGCATCAGTTAGCTTTACCACTGGGCTTTTTATTTTTGGTTTGAGGGTGGGTTTTTTTGGTAAGAAGACTGCATATAACAGGAATTAATCTACATTTCTGTGCACAGCCTATTTAAAATTAGTGCACTTCTTCCCTTAAAGTTTCACTGAAGTAAAAATTACTTTTTTTTTCTCCTGCCTGTATAAGTGGTTCCTGCTTTTATGTGATGGAAGAGTACACGCTGAATAAACCGGAAGTAGTACCTGCACTTTGGGCTCAACCAATGCATTGACTGTCATCAGAGATACAGACATCACTTCCTCTTTCCAAATCTATAACAACTATTTGTTAACTTCCAAATAAAAATCACAATATGTAATTCACACAGCGCTCTATAGCCATCAGGTTGATTAGAGAGGACAGAAATGAAACCCCCTAAGTTCATTTCAGTAATTTTTGGGTTTGCCACATGGGCCAACAAGACATGCTGTGTAGCAATGGCGTTAGAACTTTATTTTGGCATCAAACATCCAAGTTAGAGCAGATTTCTCAGATTATACAGTGTTCTCAGGTTTTATGGAATCTAACATCAGAAGCATGCTCCAGCAAGGGTTTAAAAAAAAATAAAAAAAAATGCAATGCTCTGAAACATTTCACCAATGATTTTTTTTTCTTTGGGGGGGGACCCCAAGGTATCAGCATTTTCTTCTTCTGTTGTATTGCTGTATTAACTAGAAGAGATCTGTACAAAATAAGACCTATGGATCATCTACAGCCTTGAAAGCATTTTCTTTGGTCTTCTGGTGCTTGCAGTGTGCTCCATTTGGCCTGCAGCATGTGCCTCCCTGCCAGATGGGCAGCCAATCTGTATACCTCTTCCCTGGGCACTGAGCCAGTACTAGTGTGCCTACCTCCTGCCTGGAAGTTAGAGTGTGCTGTTTGGCCAGCAGCAACTGGGAATACAGTATTGCTTCTGAGCACTGGGCTGGATAAAAACCACCATATTCTGCCCAGGAAAATATTTTTTTGAGAAGAGTCAGTGGCACAAGGGTGGGGTGGTGCTACCATTATGCCCTTTCTTAGGTCTTGATGATAAAAGGGAAGGCTAGAGAAGAGACACTGCCCTAAAATGGGGCACATTCAGCTGTGGAGAGGAAGGATTTCAGGACAAGAGAGGCACAACAAATGGCTCCAATAGGGAAAGACTTAGTACAGGAACAGAGAATGGATGGCAGGGAAAAGAATGACCCACTGTTGACAAACTGGACTTAGTAATGGGTCCTCCATATTTGAGTCAGAAGGCAGTAACATGCTCACTAAACACAGGAGCATCACACAGACAGAATTTGATCCAGACAGCTGTTCAACCTTCTCTTTCCAGATAATGGAAATGAAATTCTCTGTAAATCCACCCTAGCTGACTAGCATTACATTTGGTAGAGTAATCTTTACCACATTAAAATGAATTTACAAAATCTCTGAATTATATCTAAAACTCAAGACTAAGGTTTTAATATCTCTGATCACAACACTATTAAGTGACAAATTTATTCTCCCAATTCAGGGGCAGAATTGCAATTAATCATACTTATCAAAATCCTGGTTTAGAGTACTAGGCTAACATGCTATGATTATTCAGAGGAAGAACTATCTTCCTTCAACCACTGACTTCAAAAAGTTTATTTGTTAAAATCCTGTTTTTCAGAGTGTAAAGCCCTAGGATTCCTCAAGTCTTGACCCTGAACACAAAACAGGAAAGAGCAAAAAGTTGTCTTACACTATTTCAGGTAATTTAGTCAAGACAGCTAACATCTCTGTTACCTGCAGAAGGTCTTAATGTATTCTTGATTGAACCTTATGAAGCCAGCACACTGTTGGAAGGTTTTGGGACCCAGACCTTTAACTTCCTTGAGCTGTTCTCTGTTGATAAATGGTCCGTTCTTCTCTCTCCATTCAATTATATTTTTAGCCCTGTTAACGTTCAGCCCTGCAATGTGCCTAAGAGAGAAGTTTAGAGACAACATTTATTACCACTGAAAATCATTAGTACAAATGCTTGCCTTTATGAAGTTACACATTACCTTAAAAAGCCTAGTTTACAGAGCTTAAAACAGTTAAGAAATTTGCAAATAGACTCCAAGACCAAAGGCAACATCTGAAATCCCTTTTCTTACTTCTATGGAAGGAATCCACTCAAGTCAACAAACCTTGGTACAGCAATACAGTTCTGCACATACCTAACTAGCATGCCAGGGACTTGGAATTTATGATCTGTTGGCTATTTCTATAAGGCCAATTCAATCTGTCATGTCTTATGGCCTGCCCCTGGCTGCCCTCTCCAAGAAACAACTAGGAGGAGGGTTCAGGACAGAGAAATTGCTCCTGTGAGAACAGCCTCCTCTCAGCTATTCTCTCCCAGTGGTGCTGCAGCACCTTGCCCCAACGTGAAGGGCTGTAGGTATCCAGAAGGAGAGTGGCTGGGAGCAGCTTGCCTTCCTCACAGTTTAACAGATCCAGAGCAGTGGCTTTGCTGCACTTTTCTGTACTTACATGAGCACAGCTTTCTGTGTATGGAGTATGTCACTCACAGAAAGAGGAAAACCCATGGTGGGTGGGCAGTTACTCCTGGCACTAAAGAAGGAAATGTCACCCACCTGGCTCTGTATATCACATGCCATTGCTTTAAGTCAATGGCAGCAGAGAACAGTTTATGGAATGGCACAAACTGATTCTAGATAAACAAAACCAGCAAACTCAGCAAGAATAGTCAAGAATCAGAAGGGATTTTTTTTCTATTAAAAAAAATATTATTGTCATCCTTAAGCAGTAGTTAAAAATAAGAATCCACAGTTGTCAAAACCCCAGAACTGGAGAGGCACACCTTTAATCACGGACAAAATAATCATCATTAGAAATGGATTTTTTTTTTCCCAAAAATTTCTTAGAAACATGATGAAAAACAGCCCTGACAAAAGAACATGATAAATGTAATGGCATTTTCCACTGATAATCTCACGTACAACACTCAGCAGTAATGGAAGTGCTGTAGCACTGTCACCTCTTCCATGTGTAATGTGTCAAGAACTGCATTTGATGCATGAGAAAGCATGATCAGAAAGCCCTGCTCATGGTATATTCTAGTTAGGGTGAAAATGTCATACATCTGAAGGAAACAGACTGCACCTACACCCAAGAGCAGAACTGAACTGCTGGTCAAGTCAGAGCTCAGCTAAATGATTCTGAATTCTACGTACAGAAAAGAGCTTTTTATTTCTAACCAAGAAAAACAAAATCTAGAACATTTTCCAAGTAAAGATGGAATAATTACTTTAAAAAAAAATCAGCAAAAAGGGATAAATTTTTCAGCAGCTTCCCCTTAAATCTTTCCTTTTCTCCTTTCTTCACCCAACTTTTACAACCTGTTCCACTTAGCAATACCTATAAAAATACTTTGAGAGACAGAAAGTATATTTGAAAAAATACAAATTAATTATATCAAGGTTTTGCTAAAATTGAAGTATTGGATCAAAATTTTTAAATATCTGTTTTTCTCCAAGAGTAGTTTTACCCTAGAGAATCACACATACCCTTAAAGACTGACCCTTAATGATCCATTGAAATACTGTCTTAACCTGTCACTTTGCTTGTAATTGGAAGTTTGACACAAGAGCCATTTGCTCCAGCTAAGCTCAAGTCAGATGGCAGACTAAACAGAAACTCTGTGATCCAGAGCCATGTAATTACTGGGAGAGGAAAATGTTTGACTCACCTTAATAGTATTTCTGAGCAGATGTTAATATCAACTCCCACAAAGCTGACACACTCTTCAACCACACTGTCCAGAGTTGCTTTGAGCAAAGTCTGAGAAACATCATGCTGAGGAACAGAGATGGAGATACTGTGTTACTGAAATATCAGAGCATAAATAAGAACTGAAAACAATACTAATAGTAGTCAAATAGTTCACAGCTAAAGACATAAATTGTACAATATATTTTCAAAAGGTCTACAGCATCTCTTTGCAATATCTGTCATAATACAAATCCCTAGAAAAAGACACTTCATGTTACTGTGGATTTTTTGTTTAATAACCATTTCCTTGCATCATGTAAAAATGAAACTATATTAAACATAATTATTCAGAAAGAATAATGATTCTGTTAATCCACTGTCTTGTCTCTACTATGACATTTATTTACCTATAATACCAGTTTATTAAATTAAGAAAAAATGTAAATATCAGGTGTTTAAAGATCACAAATGCTGAACTTCTGCACCTGCACTCAGAAATGTTTGCAAAACTGTTCTACTGTTCCACATCACACTGCAATACAGTTATTATTTACTAAAAGAACAATACAAGTATTGTGTGAGGGTGGGCAACACGTAAGGTATGTATCAGCCTAGCAGCAACAAAATGTTTCACATTTTGAACATTTATAAAATTCCTCAGTTAACTTCAGCATGCCAACAGCATCAACCCCAGTCTAGTAATAGATTATTAATAACCATAAAATATTATTATTAACCAAGTAGTGGTTAAGAACTGGAACAACTGTAAAACTTATGGCAATGCATTTTATAGCCTCTTCATTTCAGGTAATGGTACTGTGATGTACTTTCATGATGTGACACATAATAAAGATACTTACAAACAAGCAACATAAATTTCACCGTGATTACTTCTCCTATATAAAGTTTGCATGACCCACGTTAAGTACTGGTATTTGCAGGGTCTTGGCCTCACAACCACAGACATTTGTCATTATCTTCACAATGCCTTATAGCATTGGATATAATAAAGATGGTAATCCATAGATCTGACCTCATCTTTCTAAGCAGTTCTTTGGAGGAGACTTGATTCATCAGAAGATTTATTTCCAGTCTCCTGAAAGTCCAATTATAGATCCCCCTCATAAAAGGGAAGGATATATCACAATCAAAAGGTAAGCAGGCTGAAATATTTCTGCTAATGGAAGAAAAAACAGTGCTCATAGATCCTCAGTTTCAAATGTGAAGTTGGCACTTCTTGAAGATTTAAGTTTGTGGATGCAACAATTTGAGCAAAATTCATATTACAAAAATGCACACAAGCTGGAAAAAAAAAGTAATATTCAACTGTATATTTCTCTTGCCAGGAAGATAAGAAGCTCTCAGGTCTCACACAAATGATTTGCATCTTTTGACTTTATTGCTGCTTGACAGTCTCCCCCACAAAAAAACAAAACAAGACAGGTACAAGTTGTTCTTTATTACTCCAACTCTAAACAGTTGTACCAAATGGAATGGACATTAAAGCACATACATGAAGGCATAAAGAAAGGTGAATGAGCAGGTGTGTCAGAATAGGAAGACAATGCAGACTAAATAAACCCCAAGCTACAAATAACTCCCAGAAGATATATTCAGATATATTCTTCAGGAAGGTTTAAAGTGCTGTGCATTTTCCAGTCTTCCAGCAATTTCACTCATCATCTCACATATCAAAGGTGGGATGCTATACACTTCTATGTACTATTTATATGCATTGAGGTAGTATCATTCAGACACTACTAGAAGCACATTTGCCATGCTACTCACTTGCTACAAAAGGTCTGTAAAGACAGCAATCCCTCTCAGCTGTTGTATTCAGCCCATCAGAATAAAGCCTGCACAGCTAAAGCCCAAGTCGAATATGCAAGGCCACTCTCAAGTGTGCTGCTGCAGAATTGTGCGCTGCACAGCCTCCAACAAACCCTCCACACAGCGTGGCAGATCATTACTTCAGCTGATCCCCTGCAAATCCTTCTAAATAGAACATTTTCATGTTAACACCAACTCTGAACGCACCACATGCATGAACCTACTAAAACTGTTAAGTATTTTCTTTTTAACCAGAATAAATCTGATTTATTAACTATCTTTATGTGTTGAACTAATAACTGTGAGTGCCCCCATAGCTCCCCCTACAAAAGCAAGAGAAACTAGCTCAGTCAGCCAGCTGAGTCACTCATACCAGGAGCTCTACAAGAACACAAGGTGCCCTGACAGCTATACCCAATACAGAGGAGGATGTCCTTCAGTGTGCTTTGCAAACATCATCTGAAATTTACCACACAAATAAATCACTAAGGTTCTATTAAAGGATACCAGACATGACTACCATTAAAATATTCACTGTTCGAATATCAGATCTGGAGCAGAAGATTTCATGTTATATGATTTCATGTTGTATGATGATCTCCAAGCAATAAAAAGGATTGATACCCCTAATTTATGGAAATAAGGCCAACAGGAACAAGGAGCCTGTCACAAACTCCAGGATGTCCAGTGCAAATCTGTGAACTTTTTTTATCATCACTCTCCAGGGAGCCAAGCCACATTGCTCAACAGATAGCATTAGGAAGTCCTTAGACACGTGCTTGATTTGAGTTTTGTGTGGGGAGGACTATAGAAATTAATTTGCCCTTAGAAAGATCAGGCACTGTATTTTAGTATTTGTTTTCTAAGGAATTATCAAGTAAGTCAGGTAACAAGACACTAAATTGCTTGATTAATTGAAACTGCTATGGTCAATAATTGTACTGAGCAATAAATTAAATTAAAACACTACATTTTTAAAATATTTTTATAAAGAGTATCCCAAATATCCCAAATGGATCTTACATTCATGAACCTGGGGGGAAAAAAAATAAAATCAAGAACTGCTTTTTTTGATTTCTGGTCATGATTACTGCTCAAATTAGTCTGTGGTAAATTTGTTAAAGTACCAGAAAAGAGTATTATATTGCACATTTAAAAACAACCACTCTGCAAAATCATGCAAAGATAATAAATGTAACTTTTCATGTGCATTCATTAAACATAGCACAGAATGTTTAACACTGAAGAACAGTGTTTAAGTGTACCTGTCCATTATGCATGATAATTTTGTCTTATTATTATGTCCCAATACTTCAGTTATCTTTGTATATAGTATGAAGCAGAGAGCAAGGATTGTTTTGCTCAGTTTCAAGAGCTACAAAAACTCACTGGAAATAATTATCATTACTAAAAACCTGTCAGTTCCTTGAGAGGGTGCTACTACAACTGTAATTGAAAATCATTTTCCATTATCAAAAACCTGCTTATGCACACAAAAGGAAGGCAGCATTTTAAATGTCCACTGAGCTCAGTTATTTCTAGCAGCATACCAGTATAGACACTATAAAAATACATTTGTCATCAGCATGACAAATTTATCAGATCAAAGAACCAGTGTTCACTTGAACTCTTGGGACTCTGTCAATCTGCATGAGCATAGATGGTGGACAAACACTCTGACTTAGCCTGAGCAAACACACCACACTAGATTACCTGTACCAGACTAGAACAGCCTTAACCAGCATGTTTTACAGGGAAGTAAATTACAACTTTAAGTTCTTTACCTTTGTCAAACTGAAAAAAACACAAAAACAAACCACTCACAAATACTAAAACAATACATATAACTATAATGCATCTGGTAATCTTTTCCTGGTCCCCTATAAAATCAGTTTCAGAAAAAATAGTATGACTGCATGACTCAAAGACAAATTCAAGCAGTTTAAAATTCTACTGCAACCCACAGCAGTCCTGAAATACTTATTTTACAATTACAAACATTAGTAGACATCAGCAGAGCCAGCCCCATTCATCATTATTACTTTACAACGCCCAAGAGCCAAGCAAGGCACTTTCCAATGCAGTTGAATGAGGATTATTCGTACCCTACAGAGCCTGCAAATGTAGGGCAGACATGACCTAATGATGCTGGTCACAAAGCTGTGGTGATGGGAAGAGTTTCAGTCTGGGCAGCAGCCTGCAGGTTCCTGATCAAGGATCAGCATTAGAGCATTATTAACAACATTAACGTGACCAACACTCACCCTGAGTAAGACCGAGATGCACGTCAGACAGTTTTATTTTGGTTTTTAGTCAAGTTATATACCTCACTTGTCCTTTGATTCAAAAAATCTTCCAATGAAGTAAATGCAATTAATGTTTTCTGTCCTTATGTAAGTCCTGAAACACTTATAACACCTCATAAAACATTATTTTGTTGGTATCTACCATTAACTTTTGTATTCATGAATTTAAATATTTGTGTGTTGGTGACCAGTCAAAAAGTCGAGAAAACACTTTTTTTTTTCCCCTTTAAGAAGTGGTATAACTGTGCAGCCTAAATGACATTTACTGAATGAGAAAAGGTGGGACAACACATCCTAAGCAAAGTTCAAAACTATATTATTTTACAGAGAAAATGTATTTTTAAAAGTAAAAACATTCATTACTAGTGGTGTAGCCTACATATAACACTCTGTATTTCAAGTGCTTGTGAAATTGCAAAAGCAAAATGCATTCAGGACGAGTCCCTAAATACAACAGGACTAAAATAACATAATTTAATGATAAGTACCTTTTCATGTGTAGAATTAGAAAAAAAAATAAATTAAAATGTATTTTACATGTCAGGTGGAAATGCTGGAAAGTTTAGGCGGGGTTTTTAATCTCTAGCATCCTCTGGAAAATCCCTTTCAGTTAGATTCTAAGAAAATAGGCTTATCTCTGATGTTTGATAAAAGGACTTAACTTCAAGAATTTCTTTTGAAGATTGTTTGTGGTTTCTCCAAATGTTATATTGTTATAGGATAATATTGTTATAGGATAATATTGTTATCCTATGTACTTAACTCTGACTCACTTCTTGTTTTCAAAAATCCAAATTCTATTTATTTTAACAGCATCTTACTATTACTGAAATATCCCAAGAGAGAGAAATGGATTTATATTTTCAAAGAAAATGATAAAATAAAAACAAAGCCTGTCAGCTCTGACATTAAAAAAAGAAAACAAAAAAATCACACCAGATCATGTAAGTGCTTCAAGTTACTTGCAAATTGCTGGAATTCATTTGATATTTACTTATACTTGTGTCCTAAACAGAAGCAGCAACATTGCTAAGCTTGTTACACCAATTCAAACCCTGCTTGCAGGGGGACATGGCCGGGCTGGCTCGATGGGTGAGGCCAGTGGGATCAAGTTGAACATGGCCAAGGGCCGGGACCTGCACAATGACCCCCTGCAGATACAGACTGGGAATGAGTGGCTGGAGAAAAGCCTGGCTGAGAGGGACTTGGCAGTGCTGGGTGACAACCAGCTGAAGATGAGCCAGTGTGTGCCCAGGTGGCACAGGAGGCCAATGGGATCTTGGCTTGGATCAGGAATGGTGTGGCCAGCAGGACTAGGGATGGGATTCTGCCCCTGTGTCTGGCACTGGGGAGGCCTCCCCTGGAGCATTGGGGGCAGTTCTTTGCCCTGCACTTCCAGAAGGACATGGAGGGGCTGGAGGGTCCAGAGGAGAGAGTCAAGACTGGGGAAGGGACTGGAGGGAAAGTCTGCTGAGGAGAGGCTGAAGGAACTGGGGCTGTTCAGCCTGAAGGAGACTCAGGGGAGAGCTCATCACTCTCTACAGCTACCTGAAGGGAGGTTGTAGGCAGGTGGAGACTGAACTCTTCTCCCAGACAACCAGCGACAGAACGAGAGGCCATGGCCTGGAGCTGCACCGGGGAGGCTCAGGTTGGATATGAGGAAGCTCTTCCTTAGGGAAAGGGTCATTAGACACTGGAATGGGATGCCCAGGGAGGTGGTGGAGTCGCCATCCCTAGTGGTGTTTAAGGAAAGACTGGATGTGGCACTTAGTGACACGGTCTAGCTGGTGCCCTGGTGTTAGATCTTAGACTTTGTGATCCTCAAAGGTCTATTCCAGCCTCAACAATAATTCTGTGGAATTCTGTATAAGTCTGATGTCTAAAGCTAAGGTCTCTGACATAAGAAAGCTAGCAGAAAATGATTTATGTCCAAAACCATCTCCTGCAGATTTCAGTTGGCTGTTTTCTTTTTCCAGTCAGAGGAAAATGTGGTTGCTCAAAATGCTAGGTTTACAGCCTACATTCCAGTTTCAGTCTAGAACTGTATTTTGGGGCTGTTAAAGCTTTACAAATATAGGAGATCCCCTGTAATACTACAGAAAGACAAATCAAGGACCATCAACAGTAGAGTTTCATAAATCACATGGCTTTAAGGGAAAAAATTCAGGTGGGGACTTTCCTGAAAAGTGCTGAAGGATAAAAGCCCATGTGAGTCTGCAATTCTGGGAATTCTGTTTAGTCTGAAGTCAGAGACCATCCACCCCCATGTAGCAGATGGTTGAGCAACAGCAGCTCCTTAGTATAAAGTTCCAACTTGCAACAAGGAGAGACCCCAAGAGATATGAGGAGCTTGGTAAAAGTCTGTATAAATACTCACACTTCTTCCAGCTCCATGGAAGACATATTGAGGCTACTCTCACTCATGTCTTATGAATAATGGGGTACTTGCAATATCATTAAAAACTAAACAAAAATGCAAATTTATTTGAGTACTTTCTAGAAAGGAAAGACTTGTACAGTTGTTACATATTCTATTGTATCCTAGACATCCAATAGCAGTAACTTTTTTTTTTTAAGTGGATCAGTTCATATTCAATACAATTAAAGAATACTTCAAAATACTGCTGTTCAGTTCTCTCCCTCTCTTCAATTTGGGTCATCCTTTGCTTTCATCACTCTTCCCCTCTACACCCCCAAGCTCTTCCAAAGCTGAAAGCAAAAATTAACTAAGCATGAAACAAAATGCAAAGTAATGTCCTGCAGAAGACGCAGCCAAGCTTCAATAAAGCAAGCTTATTTTTTTCTGTTTAATAAAAAGCATGCATTTCAGTTTGATTGACATATGGCAACTCAAAAGAGTCACCCAGGGTAGCGCTTAGTGAATGACCCATGGAAGACTGAAAGCTGACAGAAAACCAGGAAACACGTGAGAAAACAGAAGTTTGTTCAAGCAGCATTTATGGATTTGACAGGCAGAGTATGTAAGCATCCACCGTGTCATTCATGTCTTTGATAACTGAAACCAGTTTCAGCACCACTCATCACATATAATAGCAAGTAATATATAAAGCAAAAGCATAAATAAGTGGTAAAAAAGTATCTCCATGATACAAGTAGCAAGCTTGTGCCTTTTAAAAAATCTGCTCTCCACTAAGCTTAACAAAATTTGCATTAAAATTTCTATTTAGTGGTTTTCTTGTTACATATAAAGCACAAGTAAAACATTTGCACACTGGAGGTTGAAAAGTTGGCAGAAATGAATAATAAATTAACTGCATTAACTTGTCAGCACTAAAAAAAATTAACTTCTCCATGACAATTTTTCCAAGTGAACAAGAACACCACCATTTTGTTCAATCAGAAAACCATCATCCTATTGACACTATATGATTAGCATAATAGTGAGAAATCAAAATGAACTAGTAAGTAGCATAAATAAGGGTAGTGCATGTACCACCCTCTACATGGAAATAGCAATTCAATACTCTTGCAATATACATATTTGTTTTTTAAACAAATATGATCTCAGCAGGTAGGAAGGGAAAAACACACATCAAAGAGCACTTATTTTTCCAGTATCCCTGACAGACGCTGTGATTTGTGGCCACATAACATAACTCTGATTTCTATTTAAGGACTGGAAGTTCCTTCAAAAGTCTTCTTTAAACAAAACAGCAACAACAACAAAAGGCAGTTATTTGTAAACATATAAAATAATGTAAAATTATATATACCAACAGATTAATAAAAATTACTCTGAGCATAAAGTTTCCTTAGTTATTCTCTTGTGGAAGATTTGTAAATAATGACTGCATTACTATTACTGATTAAGTTCACAAGTTACTTAAACAGGTGGCACTTTTAACTATTGCATATATGAATATGCAAAGGGACAATATCATCACAGATTATAGCATCACTCATTTTAAAGACTGATCTCTGTCTCACTTGAAAAATCCTTTTAGAAAACCTAACGCTTAAGCAAAATTAATTTTAAGTGAGCTTGAGAAATAATGAAAACATGAATTATTAAAAAAACTAGGATTTAATAATTTAGAAACTTGTAAAGCCAATCATTTTAAAATCAGGTATCTTTAAAAATTTTAGTTATAGAAGCATTTAGTCCAAAAAGCAACTGTACTGATTCTGGATTGGTTTTGCTAAAGTTTGTAAGGCAGGAGGAATACAGTTCTCTATTTGTACAAACATTTACAACTGCAAGCTACTGTTTCACTAAGAAAGATGGGAATTAAAACCACTTCTGATTCTGCATTTCACCATTTGCAAAAGTATACCCTCACTCTACAACAAGGTGAAGAGCAAAACAGAATCAAGACTTGCTCTGTTGAAATCATTGGCTGATGTTCCACTACACTAATTAAGGACAGAAGTTCAATAGAAGTTTTATCTGTGCTTTGCAGGACTGGGAGTTTCAGATGGATCAATCAAAATACTAGGCTTATTCAATATACATCTACTTTGGCAAATTATTACTTATACCACAAGAATAGATTTTTTTTTTTTCCAACATTAAAAAAAAATCTTTATTATTGGATGTTCTTCTGTATAGAATATCTATCTTAAGAACACCAAAAGACAATCACTCTTCTAAATACCCTAGATTAAAGCATCAAGCTTTTGATTTTTCCTCACACAAGGCAGGAGTTGCTCTGATCAGAAATTAGGCAACTGAGACACCTTAGGTCAGTTGTGAATAATCTCCATCTTCTGGAACACAAAAAGCTTGGCAGGAAAGCTCCAGTGCAAGCCTTGTAGCTTGTAGTACACACACACAATCTTGGCAGGTACCACCTGAGATTCAAAGGTAATTGTCATCCCCAGACAACCCTGCAAATACACACTTGTAAGTTTACTTCACTGGAGCAAGGACCTCTCAAAGCCACTGACAAGCCACTTCAATGTTGAGCATATACTCAATTAAGAAGAGAGTCTAGTGGGAGATTAGAAGACTTTTCAGTAACTATGTTAGATAGTTCAGTAGACTTCAAATAATTATTAGCTTGTCACATGATTGTAACAAGTAAGAAAAGTTCAAGGAAGACAAAACATGAAGCTCCATTGAAGGAAATGTTTCAGAAAACCTTTTTTTTTTTTCCTTAATAATACAGAGACAGTCAAGAATCTGAAGAGAAAAATGCAGCCTAAGAAGTTATAGCATTGATGATTCTCTGCTGCCTGGAATGCTCTTCCAACACAAAGCTGGAATAATTGCCCCGCAAAATCGTTACCTTAGCTTAATTAAAACAAAACAAAACAAGCCCCTAGACAGACCACTTTCTGAGAGGTTAGTTTTTAAAAAAGCATTTGATGTGCTGCAGTTTTTAAAGGGAGTACCTAGTCACAACAGACAATGATCAGACTGTAAGTTTATCAAATCTCAGCTTTCCAGTGCTCTACCATTGCAGACCTCTCACGTTTATGCTCCACACTTGGTACACACACAGTTCTGATACAGGTTTAAACTCTACAGTCAACAATACCATCTTCTGTTTTAAGAGAGATGTAAACATTCAGAGGTTTTAGCTGAATCATGAACTTAGTGCTTCAATAGTCCTTTCTAAACATTTATAAATAGGAGTGATTCTACATGTAAGTAAAATTTATTTGATGATCTGCTTAGCAGGCTCTATCTTCATTTGAGTTCTATTTTCATTTCTCTTAGCCATTATAATACAGAAAGGCAGAAACTGGAGTGCTTTTACAGTATAATTAGGACTAGATATCATTAGAACACACTACTAAAGTAACATGCATCTGACTTGCATCTCTTGCATCTCTAAAATTCTGGATACATACACTCAAAGAGAGAGACCTTAGCACACTTCCAAAGCCCTGAAAAACTAAACCCCACAACACAATAGGAATATGCCATTTACATGGGACACTGGCTTTTAAGAAAAGCATAGTGGCTTACTAAATAGAGCTGGGAAATTATATGGTAACCTAGTAATGGCAACATGGGATCAGATCTCAGGATGTGATAAAACAGACAGACAGTCTAATGATGTGAACACAGAGGAAAGGAATGCTATGAAAATAAAGAGCATGGACATACTATTTTGCACACACTTTTAAGGCCAAAATCTGTCCCATTACCCTTCTTACCCACAGTTATGACTGTTTTCAGCAAAATACCTTAGTTCTTTATCAGTGCTGCTCAGAGTAAACAGTAATCTTAATTCTTCTGACCACATAAACATGACAGAAAAAGTCCAGGCTTGCCAATGAATTTTCATTTTGCTCTATAATATATAGTACCTATGCCACTGCAGAGGATTATTACACCTGCTCTTGTAAAACAAGTGAGTTTGAAGATCCTAAATTTATGCTTACCTAGTTGAAATGAGTATTTTTCTTTAAAAGTTTTATCTTGCAACTGAAAATTTCTGTGATGACAAATCATTCATTGCTTCAGTCCTTAAATTTATTGATAAGCCTTAACAGATCCTTCTTTGAAAAGATAGATACCATATGAAATGATAGATACACATTCTTGGAAATTTACCACACAACACTAAAGAAAGATCACCAGAAAAAGCTAGCATCAAATATTTTAATAATAAT
>VYZU01052132.1:0-15322 GCA_013401355.1 Ceyx cyanopectus
ATATATATATACACACAGACACATTATAGATATATAAATAAAGTGATCTTGACGTTTCATTGAAAGATAGTCTGTGTCAGAACTAAGAACAGCGAAAAGAAAAATTACCCTCCAACCACCAATTCAAAGCTTCAGGGACCTTATCTAACAACCTCTATACCTCTTATAGTGAAACAAAGCAATGGGGACTGAGAACATCTCCTAAAGCTTATCTTTTGACACAACATCTTTACTTACTAAAAACTGGATTCACTGCCATTTAACAGAAAAACACCACTAGTGACAAGGATACTGACCAAATTTATCTCCTCAGCATTGAAATCCTCAGCCAGGAAAGCTGTTCTGGTCAACACTTCATTCCTCTTAGTTTCTGGGATCTGATCCAGCTTAGTTCCTATTACCAGCAGTGGAATCTGGTTATCAGCAAACTGCTCACGGTCATAGTCACTGATGAGGGAAATAAATACAGACCTGAATGAAGCCACTGTCATATATAAGTGGGCACAGGGGCACCATCAGCTCCCCTGGACCTCCAAATAATGGTCAATTATTTATTATGGATCATTATCTAAGTGACAATGTGCTGTATCTGTAAATTAAGGAAGGGCTTCTGCATCTAATCACTACACAGGAATTGAAAGAGAAAAGAAACCACATGAGTTGGATTTCTTCTCAGCATAGATAAGCCACAGAAGAAATGCTAACACAAGGAGGAAAGAAACAGAAATTCCAGCATTGTACCAAACATATGCCACCAGAAACAGATAAGGTAACTGGTATCTCTGAACAGCTTGAGTTCCCACATGCATACATATCTCTTTCCAAGTTAGATCAAAGAAAAATGGTGTGGTGTCAAGTTACTAATTCTTCTACATTCAAATAAAGGTAGCCACCAAAAGCTGAATTCCAACAAGCTTTGATTCAGGTATGAATCATGATCAAAGACAGCCTTTATAAAATAAATAATATTACCATTAAATGCCATCACAAATTCAAGCTCCAATCATTCTCCTCATCTAGGATAATTACCTGGCTTCCATTTTTACCTAAACCATAATTTTACAACCAACAGCAGCAACTTGACCAAGCAATTGCTAGTGGCTGAGTATCTGTCCCTGAGAGAAGTGAAGCTTTTGAAAATTAAATTTTAAAACGATTGTGGAGAACCCATATGCAGGAAAACTAGAGAAATTTGCAGTTTATATAATGCAAATCCTCCTTCCCTTCTCCCATGATTCTACAGAAATACCTGCATACCAGCACAGGCAGATAATTTATATTCTTCCCACAAAAAATCTACCTCTTATTATTGCTTCCCTGCTCCTGTATGAAGTTTATCAATGATCTTAAAACCTTCTTGACTACATGTACAACATGAGCATGGAGCTACAGGAGGAAATATTTGACAAGATGGAAACTAATTGCATAAGTCTGGAAAACTACTGATGAATATGCTATTTAAGCAGAGTTTTCTAGCTCTTTTTTATCCACACTCCTGAAATAATTCCCCCATCATCCAAACCAAAAAAAAATAATGAAGTGAAATTCCACAGTCTCAATGCATGGAGGGAAAGCCTTTTGGAATAGAGACATGCCATCCAACGATGATTCCTCTACAAAGGCTTTGCATGTCTCAACATGCAAGTCTGCAGGTATCAGAGACTGGACCCACCCTCACAGAGGCCTCAGACAAATGAAGGATGCAGTTAACACCTTTTCCATTAAAGCAAGGTCTGTGCCATGCAGTTGGAGAAATCTGCTGGCAGAATGGCCTGAAGCAAAACAAGAACTGCAGTTTGTTGTGATACTCTCCTTTTTTTTTTGTTCTTTCTTAAAGGTTTAACCACATCTGATTTCATGTGGAATTCAGGTAGTGTTAGGGTTGAACCATGGCTTCCATAACACCTGGGAGTGCCTGTACCTTAACCCTGCCTGTTTCACTCACCCGTTTGTCACGAGCACTCCCGTTGGAGCAACATCTCTGTTGAGTGCTTCCAAGGACCAGCGATACAGATTCTGGGATGATTTCTTGTTGGTTAAGTCATGCACTAAAATTATCCCTGAAGTGAAAGAGAGAAGGCAGCAAGATGTTATTTAAAGACAAGTTTGGATTTTTCTTTCCTTATCTTACCAAAATGACATCTGGAGGTTGCCAGAGATCTGAGAATGAAGAAAGGGAGGCAAAACAGTTACAGTGAATAAGTAAAGCTGAAAAGATAAGGATGTAACAGGTTTTTTAAAGCTGCTTATCTGGAATTGGGCAAGAGAAAGATCTCATGAAAGGAGGAAATGAACAGCCACGTCAGGGTTTAATCTGCAAGAGGCTTGCAGGCATTCCCTGCTTTTGCTCTGTCTATCGATACTGAAACTTTGTTTTACTGCAGCAGAGAATTTACCCTTTCTCTGTTTTACCTAATTGGCAAATATAACTATCATTTTTATCACATAATCTAACAAGTCTAATGGTTATTCCTTTGTTTCAAAGAGTTTAGAGAGTGCTATTGCTTTCCTGAGTTTTCTAAGAACTAATGCTACATACTTGGGGAGGTATCCAAAGGGGAAATTAACCCCTATAAACTTCCATGGTCTACCAAATGGCTGGTAGAAACACGAATTAACAAGATTTCATGTATTTTATCTTAAACTTCTAGCAATTTTCATTACCATGATCCTTCAAAATATAAATTCTGGGATAGAAATCAGCCAGACAAACTTCCTAGCTGCACTGCTAACAGACAACCGGTTCTGATAACCACAGATACTAACTGAATTACCAATGCCTGCTAGCAAATTTCTTCCAGTTATTCACACCTTCTGCAACCTGTGGAACGTTCCTATTTCCTTCAGACTTCAACCACCGTTAATTCAAGGACAAAATGGAATTATATCCCTTAGCTTCATCAGGATTTGTTCTCAACACATTTCACAGCCTACACGTGGAAAAAAACCCTCATCCTTCACCTTAACTCCCAAAGGTGCACACCCACTGCACACATTCCAAACAAAACACCTTTCCACAAACATCTTCCACTGACCACACAACTGTGCAGAGATTCCCCTATGAGAGTTCCCAGCATATCACAACCATAGTCCTGTTTCAAAGCATTTTATCTCAGTAACGGCATAAGAAGGCAACTCAACTGTGTGTCCACCCCAGCGTAGAGAGAAAAAAGCCCAATACAAAATAACTTTGCCTACAGCAACAAATTCAGAGGCACTGCTGCATAATCTGCAAGAAATACTCTCTGCCTCCAGACACTCTTCCTCAGTTATGTTTTTGATTGGCCAGTTCCCTTATCTGCTTCACTGAAAACCTACACAGTTAGTTGTGCCAGCAGAAAAAAAGACTGTCAATGTCAAAAAAGAGCAGATGGGAGCAATAGTCAAGGAAATGTTCCTCCCCCACTGAGGTCTGAAGCCACCACCTTGCTGCCTAGTCACTGTCCTGTGCTAGCACAGGCCACACACCAGGTGCAGGGTCAGTGAAGCAGCAGATCTGCAGTCAAACCAAAAGCAAACTGTACCTAACCTTGTCAACAACCAGGTCTCCCTGCCAGCCTGCACAGATGCTGCCACCACCAAACACTAGCTGTCTTTTGAGCTCAGGCTTTCAGACCCCTGCAAGCCCAGAAAGCAGTAGCAGTCAGGCAGAAGGAACACATTCCTCTTCTCTCCTTAAATCAGGGCAGATAGAGGCAATTTGAAAGACAAGCTCTAATGAAGGAATTAATCTAATGAAAGAAACCAGACCCAAGGCTAACTACCAAAGTCAACAGTTTTCATATGCCAGCTGACTAATAATACCTTTTAGGCAATGGAGATAAATAACTCTATCTCAATGACATCATCAATTATAATTCAGACACTTAAGTTCAAGATTTCATCTCCTAATGGGCTGTTCTAAGATATTTCCCAGTCTGACCCACACTCACTGTCATCCTGTGGATTTGGTGTCAGAACCCCTTTTTTTTTTCGTATCCCAAAGAGGCCTGCTTTGAGGACACAGCTCAACTCAAAACATTATATATGCAGAGAGCTGGTTAAAAATATAAGCAAGAGAAACCTACACAGAAACTTCCTCCTGGGAAAGGAGGAAGAAATAACTAGTACAATAATCACAGAGCAAAAATGTTTATTGCATGGCTTAACACATTACTGAAAGGCCATCAAATATTTGGGAACGAGAGAAAACAAAGCAAACAGAATATTTGAGATAGATTTTCAGAAGCAGCTGTTAATCTGGTATACATCTATTTTTAGTGAACTATCTTCACATGCCAAAAAGTGACAATTGAAATATGGCATTGCTGATTTTATCATCTCTTCTTTGCTCTTATTGGTGGTACAGATGAACTACTAGGCCTTTATATCTGTCTATCAACAGAGGGCATAAAACACTGCTTTCTATATACTGCAAGTTGCAAGACTCAATCCTTGAAAACAATTTGGCAAATTAAATAAGAAGAGGCAAGACAGTGATCAGCCTATTGCAGTTTTATGAGACAACAATTCCAATTTTCCAGGGTACAAAATAACTACTGAAATTCACATAAATTCAAAATATTATTTCCCTGCCATAGACTTTGGAACAGAACAGACAAGAAAATACAAATCATGTTTCTGCATGTATACTACTAGATTTAGAAAGGTGAAGACAACCTTTATGTCTTCAAGTGTAGCTGAGAGGGACATCCCAGCAACTTTAAAAGCTCCCTGTTGTACCAGCAGCACAAGACTGAAGTGAAAGGCTGATGAGGCTCAACTGCCTCATCACCTTAGGCAAACTTTAGGTTTGCCTAAAACAGCTTTCCAGTTCAAAATGGAATCTAAAATTATGCCTAAGAATGGTATCAGGTATTTCTTAGAATTATTAGAGAGAACAATACAGCCCTCAGCTAGGATTAAAGGAATCATGCTCCAGACCCGACAGCTGGTAACAGGAACAGTGAGAACACCAGATTTTCACCCAAAGCAACTTTACACCAAGCAAACTTACCATTCAGTGAGTTATAAAATACTGCTCGTGTACTTTTCACACTAGTGGCACTACCCACTGAACCTCCAACATCCCACAGCTCAATGTAGTAGGTCTTCTCTTCTGGAGTCCCTTCTTTGTAGTCATGGATCTGATGAGAAATTTGTGTCATACATAACCAGAGCACCAGCTCACAGAAGTTAATCCACACAACACTTAAAACTTCCATCTGAAAGGATTATTGTATTTAGATAGAAATTTATAAATTCTCATAAATTTCTATCTAAATAATATCATTTCTATATCTATATATAATATATCTATTCTATCTATAATTTATCACAAATTCTCATTTGACATAATGTCAAATCTCTCAAGTAGAAAAGAGATGGAATGGGTCAAGCAGTGGCCACTGGATACCACAGCTCTTATATGGGATGGAGCTTGGCAGATGGGCAGGGAGTTCCACCTCAGCATTAACAAGCCTAATTCTTCTTGATGTGCTTGGAAATAGCACATTGTGGAAGTAAATTAAAAATTAAAAAAAAAAAAAAGGACATGATTTCTTAAGAGTTGTTAAAACTTACAAGGTAGTGTGGAAGTTCAGATGGACATGATAATATGTGAGTGCAGGGTAGAAAGCCAAAGCTCAGGCCAAAGCTAAAAGTGTAAATCAAAAGCTGATGCTACCAGCTGAAGCCCAAAAATCAACTTTATTTTTTTCCAGCAATCTTTTATCTGTTCAGCACTGCAGGCAAAGCCAGTGTGTCATTTTTCTATAGGCTACATTTTGCCAGCTCCTTATTTTTCCAACTCCTTATTGGCCAAGTTATAGTGCCTGGTATCTAACAACATTCTTTTGTTCAGCTTCCCCTTATCTCTCAGCCTATGCACCTTTCTCATAACAAGCTACTCAGAGTCAGTGTTATCCTCAACCAGAGCCTGAGAACTGCCAGTCCTACTAAAACTTCCCGCATGGTAGTATTGGGAGAATATTAACACAGGTGACTACACCAGATTTCAACTGACTGTGTCTTTCTTCTCTCCAAATCCTCATTGACATCTCAACTGAATTAATCAATCAACTATTTTTTGCCCCTGGATCTGCTACATAGTTCTGCTCCACGGTCAAACAGGGCTGCCAATGTTTCTTACCCCAAATTTTGGAAACAGATGCCTAACCTATGGCAAAGCATTTCAATGAGAATGTGGCAAAAAGTGATGAAGGAAAAAAACATTTATTCCCTGGGGTCTGTAGGTTGGGTGAAAACACTGCTAGCTGAATATCCTCACGTAGATCCTTCAGTCAACAGATGGAAGGAGAAAGCAGCTCTGGTCACAGACAGTGCCCTCAAATGAAACAAATTGCTTTTCTCAAATATGTTTGGCTGGCAATTTAGCTGTACATTAATTCTCAGGGAAGTGTAAATTCCTGCCTTCTGGCTTCAACTGACTGCTCCATGACTTTTAACACACGAGTGGCCACTGCAGCCAGAAGTGCTTTGAGTAACAAGTGTCTTGTCTGATTTTGACAAGCTTGGAAGGCCATAAATTACCCATACAAGTTCTCAGCTCAGATTCTGTATTATTTTCTTCAAAAGATCAAGCCCTCAGCAAAATGGAACATGGAATCAAAGCTCTTTCCAAAGAGGTAAGTGATGAAAATTAAAGCAAAGTATGTCAAGGCCCTTCCTTTCCTGCACACACATCAATCTAAGGCTACCGGGAGGCTGGGCACGTCACCTACTCGAACATCCACCGAGCATCCCACTGTCCACGACGGGTTTCCCAACACCTGGTTTTGGCACAAGAGGTGAACGAGCGATGACTTCCCGACACCTGCAAGCGCACACACACAGACAGCCCCTCGGAGATCACGCAAGGCTGGCTGACAAGGCCAAGGGCCGCCGCTCCCGGCAGCGAGTAGCCAGGTAACAGGAGACAAAGGCGGCGAGAGCTGCAAGGCCTCGCAGCTCGCGCTCCTCGCCCACCGTAGGCGGTAGGGGGGGTGCTGGGGGCGGCTCAGGCCAAGGGGCGGGAACTGGGGGGGGGGAACGACACAGCGCATGCGCCGCCAGGCACCTCGGCGGGAAAAAGGAAGGGGACACCCCCCCCAACCCTCCTTGTGCCGGGCCGCGGGGAACGGACACTCACCGGAATCGCCCAACACCAGCACCTTGACCCTGTCCAAAGCCGCCATCTTACTCTACCTGGCAACTACCCCGCGGCTCTCAGCTCATTGGCCGCTTCTCCCAGGGCCCCGGCGCGGCTTCTCACGCTTGATTGGTTGAGCTGGTGCGAGGGCGGGATGCGGCGGGTTGTAGGGAAGACTCGATTGGCCGGTTCCGCCGCCCGGGCTGCCCTTGGGGGCGGTGTCGAGTGTGCGCAGCCCGGGGAGCGGGGAAGGGCTGAGGCGGGAGCGGCTGTGACGCGCCCGGCGGAAGCGCCGCTCGCTGCGGGGAAGAGCTGGAAGCGGCGGCAGGTCAGTGCCGGCCCCCGGGGAGCGGCCGCCGGAGGGTCCCATCGCTAGGGCTGCGCCGTGTCGTCCCGGAGCTTAGCCCAGGAGCTCAGGCGGTGCCGTCAGGGGAAGGCAGACGGGCGCGCCTTCCCCCCCAACCCCCTTCCCCCCGCGTTCCTCTCGGGGGTCCACGGCGGGACCTGCGGCCTGCGGAGGCCTCGGGCTCAGCGCTCCCTCCCCCTCCTTTCGGGTGCCTCCCGCTGATGGGGGCTATGCTCCCCAGACGGTGTCCTCTGGGCCCCTGATTCACCTTTGGCTCCAAACCCACCGCCTGCCTCTCCCCGCGTGTCGTTTGAGGCGTTTTCTTGTTCGCTTTCTCTTAGGAGCCCCCCTCAATCTCTTTGTCCTGCTCACCAAGCTATTTAAAACTCAGCACATGAAGATGGGTAGGGAATAGGCCGCCATGTGGATGGCATAGGGGATTTTCTGCTTTGCTTGCTGTTAAAACTTAGTCTGCTACTGTCGTCTAGGAAGTAAGTGCCATTTGTATTTTGAAAGCAGCTGTAAGATCATGACAATCTGGGGAGTAGCTGCCACCATAGCAAACTTAGCTTACTTCTTTTTGCTAGGTTTGTCCATACAGTGAAACCCTCCGGTTGTCCAGGTCAGCAAATAGTTTATTTTTTGTGCTTTGGTTTTCTTCCAGCTTCACAAGCTCCCTGGTTCCCTGAGAAGGAGATGAACATCATATCTCATAATAGCAGTGAGCCATACAATTGTCAAACTTGTATCATGACGAGTGACTTGGACTGAATAAGGAAGATCAGTGTCCTGAAAAGGGTGTTCAGCAATGCACAGTGAAGGTCCATTTCCATGAAATAGAGGTGGTTTGGTATTTTTCAGCCATGAAAGGAAGTTTCTTCTTTCTTGGGCAAGAATCCTCTCAAATCTGCTGTTTCAGTTGCTTGTTGGACTTTTCCACCAGTTAGTCAACTAGTTGAAGCACCTAGTAAAGAGGAGTGAGATGGGGAGAAAAGAAGGTATTTGTCTGCCTTTTAGTGATGTAAATTAGTGCACAGGCAGGTCTTGTGAGTGCCAGAGCTGTCATGGAGAGGGCAGAGCCATGTGCTTGGGAGAGGAGCAGATCCCCTTCTTGCAGCAGTAAGGGATAATGGGATCATTCCTACCTTCCTCTTCCCTTAAGATAACTTTTACCGCTCACTTGCACTCAGGATGCTTCAGGGACTTCTAAACAACAAACTACATCAATTAAAGCTAACCTGGTATCTTGTTACTTAGTTTCTCTGTTTCTTTATTGCTTACATCCACAGTGTATACACTTCTTTGCTACACCCCAATGATCTAAAACTTTGCTGTACCTAATACTTCCATAAATCTTTGTCTTGGTCCTTTCTGGAGTTCCTGAAACTCAGGCAATGCTACTAATGTCATCTACTGTGAAGAGAAGCATGGTATTCCTTGTATTATTGAATCTAGAATATGCAAAATCATTACTGCTTGCTTCCTTTCAGAAACTTACCAAGGAATGCCAGGGTTAAGCCCCACTGTACTTGAGTGTAATCATGACTTCTTAGGTTCCATAGTTGTGAGAAAATCTTGCGTGTTCCATTAAAAACAAATAAACCAAAACTATAACTTCATTTTATGAGGCCCAGTGCTGAGAAGTCTCCAAAATAATGGATACACTATTGGTATATGTTCAAATTGTAAGAGTTTGACTTCTTTCATTTAGCTGCTTTAGCAGCCTCACATTACATTGGAGTAGTTTAAACACCTTTGCCAGCACCTGGGGAAAGCTCACTAATATATCCTTAGCTGTGCTTTCTTCTCTCTGCTTTCTGTTGGCCCTGGTAGCCTACATGATTCAGTTTGGGAACTTTCTTCCCTTGCCCTCCCTCTAAAATACCCTATTTTGGGTTGGGTTTTTTTCCAGCTTGATTCACATTGATCTGTGAATAGGTGACTGGCCCAGTTAGTGCAGACTGTGCAGGGTCTTGTGTCTGAAGGCTGGGAAGGAGAAAGATTTCTACATGGTAAGATTACATAGTGTAATCTGACTACAGCTGTGAAAGGAAACTTGTTTTCTGTTCTAGCCTTCAATAAATCATGTTTTGTCTACATCTGTAAGCAGTTTGTTAGTGCTGATGTTGATTTGAAGCACTTTTCCATCAGTCTCTATACATGTGCATAGGTAGTCCTTTAATTATTGATCTGTTGTAATGGGAGGCTTAGATTACAAATGTGATTGAGAGCTGCATTCCGAGCCTGCTTTGTTCAGTTTCTGCCTTGCACAGGTAGGCTTCGAGGCTTATCATGTGTGGTTTCATTCATTTTTACTTGAGAAATTCAGTGAAAATGTCCTAATTTCAGCCAGACCTTTCAGCTTTATTTTTTTTGTGTGCAGCTGCAGCACAGCTTTTCATCTTTGATACCTGTAGCATCCTGGTTTTGGCTTGTGGAATGCCAACAAGAAGGTAGGATTTCAGTGAAAGCAGCTTTTTCTTGTCTCCTTTAATACTTCAGGGGCAGGTCTTGCAATGAAAATCCTATGATTTCTCCCAAACATCCCTGGAGGAAGGCTGAGCCGCAGTGTTCCTGAAGGCTCTAGGGAATGACATTCAGTAAGCTTTTGGTAAAATGCCAGAAGTCTTTAGCTTTGCAGATGATGTGGGATGAAGGGAGGCCTGGGGAATAGGGACATAGTGCACAGCTCATCCACTCACTACAGTGAAAGGCAGAAAAGCAGAGTTGAAAAGGGAGGATTGTGTGCCACTGTCTGTTTTCTAGACACAGCAAGTAGTGGCTGAGGTGACAATGTGCAGACATTTAGAATCCCAATGGGATGTTTTCCCACTCTAATGATGAAATTTGTGCCTTCCTTCCCTGCCTTCAGGAAGATTCAGAACCACTCCTCTTGGCTTGACCTCATCATCTTCTGGAAGACAGAATTTTATCTTTTATTAGCATGAGAGACACTACAAAACTAGGATCTGGTGTTTGCAAGTGACTGCTGGAGCAGGATATGATACACAGTGGCTCCTGGAAGCCTGTTGTCCTTTGCCACGTTTACAGGTGAGGAACCCTCTTACAGTCTGATTTTGATTTGTTTTAATTTTATTTTTTTTTCCTGAGGAAACTATGTCCATGGTGCAAGCAAGAAATTTCTAATGCTTAAACAAATATTATGGCAGAAGCCTGCAGAAATGTTATCTAAACAAATCAGCAAAACCTGGTCTCAAATATGTGAAAAAGAGCACTAACAATGTAAATTGGATGTGGAGAAAAATAGGAAGCACCTTTCCAAGTGTGAACAGTGTATGATAAACTTAAGTTCCAAGCCAACCCTGCAACTCTCAGGCTTTCCTCCAGAAAATATCTGAGGTGTTATAAAAGGGTCACATATGAAATGAGTATGAAAAAGGAACTGGACCATTTTTTCTACCTTGCTTTTAAAAACATTTGCCTTGTCAAAGATATGAGCAGTGAATCTTAGTTTTTGTTTTGTTTTTTTCAAGGTAAAGTTACTAATGGAATCTGACGTAAGCCTCAAAAGTTTCAAGTTAAAACTAGGTGATACTCATTTGGAGTATTGGATAAAAATCCAGATTAATTCACTGGACGATTTAGGTTTCATAGTTCTAGTTCTGTCTACAGTGTGGTTTCTAGATACTGCCTTTTTAGAGCTTAAAATCTTTTGTGTTGTTGGTTTTGGTCAGGGAAAGCAGGAAGAACAACACATCCAACATCCTCAGCCCAATTCCAGTTTGACTTTACAAGTAAAGTTCAGTTGCTTTGATGTTGCATCAGGAAAGTCCTGATCAGTGGAGATGTCTGCTCAGTTGAATTTCTGTCTTACATATATAAGCCAGAATATATATATATATATGTCTTTGATACCCTTATGCTGTGTTTATTTTTTGTGGTCACTTGCTCTCCTCTGTTTCCTCTACCTGTGTAGTTACACTGAATCATAGAATCATGTGGCTGGAAGAGACCTTTAAGATCATCAAGTGCAGCCATTAACCCTACACTGCCAGGGTCCCTAAACCATGTCCCCCAGCACCATATCTGCATGGTTCTTAAACACCTCCAGGGATGGGGACTCCACCACCTCCCTGGGCAGCCCATTCCAATGCCTAACCACCCTCTCTGGGAAGAAATTCCTCCTGATATCCAACCTAAATTTTCCTTGGTGCAACTTGCAGCCATTACCCCTCGTCCTGTCATCTTTAACTTGGGTGAAGAGGTCGACCCCCACCTCCTATAACCTCCCTTCAGGTAGTTGTAGAGAGCAATAAGGTCCCCCTGAGTCTCCTCTTCACCAGACTAAACAATCCCAGCTCCCTCAGCCTATCCTCATAGGAGAAACTCTCCAGACCCTTCACCAGCTTCGTTGCCCTTCTCTGAAAGGGTGTTCCAGTATCTCAATATCCTTCCTGTAATGAGGGGACCAAAACTGGACACAGTGCTCAAGAAGACCTATGTCTCATGCATCTACTCAACCTGAGCTATGACCTCCATTTTGCAAACTGTACCTTGATTTTTCTTACCCCAACAAAACTGGTTTTTGAGTGTAACCTTAGGTCTTTCTTCCCAGTATTGTCTTTTATAGCCCAGACGATATTTTTCTTTGTTTTAAGTTGCTGTCCTGTAGTGATATCATAAAACAGCAACCCTGAATATTCCTGTTATACCCATAATACTGAGCTGTGTTCATGTAATTACCCAGAACAATTCCCCACCAGCTGTCTTCTTTAATAAACCCCATGTTTAAATTTTATTTTTTTTTCATCCATTTCTCGATATCATCCTGTCCAGTGTGCTGTTTCATTGGTGCTGTAGGTGCTAACTGGGCAGTGGTTTATCTTGGACATTGTTTTTCCTCTGTTTCTTCCATGGCACTGTCCCTTGGTATTCATAAATTATTAAATTCAGTGCAGACATTATTATGAAACAGATGCATGCCCATTAAAACCTTGTTAGGAGATGTTATCATATTACTTGGCACACCTAATTAATTCAGGTTTGACATACTGCTTGAATAGAAGGTGAAATTGCTGCTTCAGGATGAAGTGGTAAAGTCCCTTGCTTTTGAATTTGAGCTGATACTCCTGTGGCCCTGGATTTCCATTTTTGAGCTGGTTTACTGTCCATTTTGCCTGGTGAAAGGTAGTCAGGATTTGGAGTTCATATTCCTGGGATTCTTCATGGCAGAGTGGCCAGATGTCAGGTTTTCCTAGATAAATGATTAGTTAGCCCCTGAGCTGGCCAGTTTTGGCTGTGGTATGTGCTCCCTCCCATGCCTTTGTCTCTATCACCTAACATAGATAAGAAAGTGAGTATGAAAGAATGGATTTGTGGTGTTTTCACAATGTTCCTACTTCCTCCACACCTGGAAGAAATCCAGTGGTATACTCAAGATGCCCACCATCACCTGAGGGTATAAAAGATTTGGACTTCACTAAACATCCCTAGTAGAAGAGAGGAAATAATTGAGTATAAACTTGTGTCACACTGGATGAAAGAGCAAATTTCAGTGCTTGACACTAGAAAATATTACTAATTCTCTTAACTATTTCTGAAACGCAAAGAAAAAATATGTACTCTTAGAGGTGACTATTTATTGGTCCCTTGTAGGTCTCAGTTTAAACTGTTTTGAGTCTATCATTGAGGAAATTGTACCTTAAATCTGTTTTGCAAGCTGCTGTGGATATCTGCAGCTGTCTTTTCTCAGTGAGGTTCTTGCAGAGAAAATGCTTTCCATCAGCTCTCAGATGAACTATTCAGAGTGAGATGTGCTTATTTAAAAACATTTATCTCCTTCCTTTTTTTTGCTACAACTGATGTTCTGAAGGTCACTGTGCCAAGTGCATGTTGTGTTGCCAAGTTTTTCCACAGAGAATTTTTAGGGGACAGTAAATTGGTGAGAAGTTTGTGAGTGTGTGTTTGCTTTTTTTGTGATCAGCACTAAAACCTTTGACATAAAAACGATGGCTTCTTAAATCTCTTTTGGGGTGCCAGGTTTTATTTAAAATTGATTTTTACATTAATGTTATACTGTGCTTAAATTCTGAATAAGAGCTAATCAATTTGAATTAAGGCTCCTGGCCAGCTTTTGCATTGGCATTGATTTATAGGATCAGTATGCTGCTGACAGATTCAGTCAAAAGCAAGATTTATCTTTAAGGGGCTGTAGGACTATAAAAAATACCAACAGAATGAAATTGATTTTCAGGGACAGTATTTCAGATTGCATCTGACTTGGAGAGTCACTGTCATGATGGGACATCCTTTATTGCTAATGCTTGAAGGTTTTTGAGAGGGCAGTGTTTTTCATTTTGAGGGAAAAGGGCAGTGGAAAATCCAAGCAGGATACTATGATAAACATGTAGTTTTAGCTAATGGAAGTGAGAGTCATCAGCTGCTTGGTTACTTCTGGGAGCTTGGTGATTTCAGGGGGGTTGTCTTGGTGTGGGGAGTCTATAAAAGTTCTGTAAAGGTGTTTGTCAAAAAGGATGTTACAGGTTTTATGATGGTGATGAAGAAAATAGGATATGTGTCCCCATCCTTTCTTCTGCTGTCAATCTTCTGTCTCCTTTATTTGGTACTTCAGTGCTGAGGATGCATGAAACATCTAATGGAAGGGAAAACTGAGATTGGCTGAGTTTTAGTGTTAATGATGTTAGTTCACAGGTAAAAATGGCTTGGCAATGACTAACAGAACTTAAGGTGTGGTTGTTTTCTTCAATTGAAAGAACCTTTTGCTTAAGAAATGGTTGTTCATATCCTAAACCAGCATAGAATTCTCATATTGAGAAAGACTACTCAAAGTCTTATGGAAGCACAACCCCCTGGATGAGTATTTCAAAAGCACCTGTAACACGTCAGGCTTTTCTTGAACCTTTCAGAGATGGAAGTCCAAGTGTGCCAGGAGTGGAGGAGGGTTTTGTTATTGCCTACAGATATATGGACTTGAAACATGGAGGGGAAAAAAGTGCAAAAGCTCTCTGTCAAATGCTAGTGAACCTTTGCTCTGTGCCTTATGGAGTTGCTTCCATTTTTCTCTCCACTGGACCACCCTGGCTGCTTTAGAAGAAAGAGTCACTGCTGTTAGTTGTCTGCTGGGCTTTGACTTTTTTGGCTGTGGCAGTAGTGACAATGTGAGAAATTGCTTGCATGCTACAATCCTAAAGCTGATCTCATGCATGCATAGCAAGCATGTGATTGTCATGACAGTATGTGCCATTTGATGTTAAGTTGAATAAAAACAAAGTGAAAATTTAGTATTTCTGTAATGCTGCTTATCAAAAAGAATGGGAAGTGGTAGAAAAGGGAGTAGTCCAGGTAATAGTCCAAAGCGATTTGGTATAGTTGGCAGGATCCTAAGCTGGGATTTCTGACATCTTGTCACGATCTAGTAGGTTGTGATAAGTAACTTAAAAGATACCGCATGGAATAATTCTTTCTTTCTAAATGCAACATCTCTTCATGTTCTTGATTTTATTTTTTTTTTCTTCATTCATCATGGTGTATTATCCATGGGCTTGTAAGACATGAACGTGCAACATTTTATATGACGGGTCAGTCCTTCAAAAAGACCAAGATGCTGAAGGACTGGAGTATCTCCCTGCTGAGTGAGGAGCTGGGGCTCTTTAGCCTGGAGGAGACTGAGGGGGGAGCTCATCAGTGTTAAGGGTGAGTGTAGGGAGGATGGAGCCAGACTCTGCTCAGTGTCATCCAGTGACAGGACAAGAGGCAATGGGAGTCAGTTGGAGCACAAGAGGTTGAGGGGAAACACAAGGAGAAACTTGTTCCCAGTGAGGGTGCCAGAGGCTGGCAGGGGCTGCCCAGGGAGGTTGTGGAGTCTC
>VYZU01052132.1:15764-31901 GCA_013401355.1 Ceyx cyanopectus
TAGAATGTTTAGGGCTGGAAGGGAGCTCCAAAGGGCATCTAGTGCAGCCCCCTGCAGGGAGCAGGGACACCCTCAACTAGCCCAGGCTGCTCAGAGCCTTGGCCAACCTCCCCTGCAATAGCTCCAGGGATGGGGCCTCAACCACCTCCCTGGGGAGCCTTAAACCCATTACCCCTCATCCTTTCACTCCAGGCCCTTGGAAACAGCCCCTCTCCAGCCTTCCTGCAGCCCCTTCAGGCACTGGTATGTGCTCTAAGGTCTCCCCAGAGCCTTCTCTTCTCCAGGCTGAACAACCCCAGCTCCTTCAGCCTGTCCCCACAGCAGAGCTGTTTCAGCCCCTGAGCATCTCTGTGGCCTCCTCTGGCCCTGCTCCATCAGCTCCATGTCTCTGCTGTGCTGAGGGCTCCAGAACTGGATGCAATACTCCAGGGGAGGTCAGAGCAGAGGGGCAGAATCCCCTCTCTCCAGCTGCTGGCCACCTTTCTCCTGATGCAGGCCAGAATGACATTGACCTTCTAGGCTGCAAGTGCAAATTGCAGGTTCATGTCCAGCTTTTCATCCACCAACACCCCCAAAGGGTGTTTGTGTTCATGTAATTAAAAAGGGTGTTTGACAGATGGCTCTTATTCTCTTCTTCATCATGGAAGTGCTGGACTTTAAGGGAACAGGCTTCTGTTGAGCCTGGTGAGAAGTTGAAGGCAGGTTTTTGCAGGTGGTAAATATTTGAGTAAATACAGAAGTTCTGTAAGGGTCATATTTTGCTACCCCACTGATACGTGTTTTGGTAATGGATGCATTAATTCTTACACAGGCTGTAAAGATAGTAAAGCAGTGCTGATAAAATGCTTGTATAAATGTTTGAGTGATAGGCATCAGAGAAATTAAGGTCTTTTCACAATGAAATTCAAGGGTGACTAAGTCAGTCTGTCCTTGTTGGAAGCTGGCAGGTTTTCTGTGTATCCTGGACTTGCCTGTAAATTGTATGACTTACTGGTAGTTTGAAGAAAGGGCATATAAATAGAGTTGAGTTTAATATGCCCCAAAAAAAATCTAATTTAGAGATGGTCATGCAAGGAGTGCTACTGTTTTGCTAGTCTAGCCTTGCATTATTCTGGGAAGAAGGCAGGGAGCAGGGGGTGGGTGTTGGCCTTCTGAATTAGTTTCTTCTTTTTTTTTCTTCTGAATATTTTGTCCTCATCTTCCAGCCTGTGTGAGTGGTGAGTTTCAAGAGCAAAGAACAGGTTGTCAAGGAGATGTGGAAGACAGTAATGCTGGGATTTGGCTTTGACAGCAAGGCCTGTCTTCCAGTAACTGATGAGGTGAACCAAAGGGTTGTCAGCAGTACAGGCACCTGCTACCTTCACAGTGCAGAATTCACTGGCCCACATTGTGCTGCAGCTGAGCTGAAGGGGAGGTTGAGTGCTGTTTTCCCACCAGTTAACCAGTTGTCAGTATTAATGCAAATAATGATACCCAGTTTGTCTTCATTTACTTTCAATAAGAACATAGCTGAATAGAATTTCTGTCTATTCTGTTTCGCCTCGAGAGCTTTGTCTCTCCAAACCACACCCCTCTTCCGCTTCTGTCCACATGCCCTCAGGCTTGTTTTTTGTCGGCCCGGCCCCACCCCCACAGGCAAAGAGAGAGAAAAAGAAAAAAAGAAAAGTTTTGTTTCTCTCCTAAAGGGAATTGCTACCCCTTGACACTCCTCATATAACTCAAGTCAATGATAGCTTCATCTAAATGGTTAGTGATGATCCTGTTGTTTCTCAAGAGCTCTTACATGAAACACCAGTTTGAATAGGGCTGTCTAGTTACTGTTAAAGGCTCACACTGTTTCCAAAACATGACACAGCTGTTTGTTTCCTTTCCAGGTAAGTGGGTGATTTTATTTGGTGGTTTGGGTGAGTTTTTTTTGTGGTGTTCTGTTGTTTTTTGGTTGGTTTTGGTTTTGGGTTGGTTTGTTGGGGTTTTTTTTGTGAGAATGGCTGCATTACAGTGCAGCAGGTTGTCTTGTCTGCATATGTTTCTTACTCCTTTTAAATTCTGCATTATAAAAGAACTGAGACATGTTTAGGTCTCCCAAAGTAGACGCTCATGAGGGCATGGCATGTAGAGGAATAAGGTTTATTAGTGAATAGCCATCCTTTCCTAACTGTGCCTTTAGACCTTATCAGTGCTACATATAAATCTCACCAACTCTGGTACTGCAAGTGCTGAAGGATATGTGAAAGACAAGGTGAATTTCAGTCACAGTTGACCTGAGCTGCTCCTGATAATGTTTTCTGAATTAAAAGTCCTTTAATGCTAAGGTTTGTTAGTCCATGGAACAAGCAGGCCATAGGAGGCATCCTCTGCACTAGTCCAGACCAAACTGCCAACTGTTGTTAAATGACCTTCTGTTTCACTGTCTGCTTCTTGGGTTTTTGTCACTCAGAGCTGCAGATGGTTTAGATGTTCTATGTTTACTTCTGCTTTTCTCTCCTCTTCCCTTGGTAAAACTCAAATGCAAACTCTGATGAATCATTACAGAATAAAAGCAGAGTTAGAAGAAGAGGTTATTGCTTCTGCCACCCTTATGAATGTTGGTAGGGTTTCCAAAAAGAATAGATGTGTTTTTGTTGTTCATCAGATTTATTCAGAAGAATGTTTTTGAACAGAGTAGCAAGTTTGCTACTAAGGTGTTTTAAAATGTGGATTTAACATAATGCAAACGTTAATTTGAGAGTGTGATCTCTGTTATAAAAAGTAGTATATGATTTTTCTCCATCCCTTTTTTTTCTGCCATTAAACATTTGACCCCAAAGAAAGCTCCCAAAAACTTAGGTTGCCATGAAAGAAGGTTGAATAGATATTGGCTGGTACTTGTAGGAAGTTCGTGGATGGGAATTGTGCAATGGTGAAGGAGCTGTCAAATGGTGACAGTCAAGGGGATGAAAAAACTAGAACTTCAGCTTGCAAAGGGAAAGAAAAGAAACGTGTTGGGAAGTCGCTTGTATGACTAGTGAGTGCCTGCCAGCTCGAAGCACAGTGTGCCCAAGTTAGGAGTTTTAGTCCCATCTGCTTGGAATGAAGAGCTTGAACAGCTTCTGAATACCAGGCTTGCTCCTCAGTGCCAGTTTTTACTGTTACCTCCAAAGTAACTTCTGCTTTTAGAGGCAAACAGCTTGGACACAGTGTACTTTTGTTTTGCAGAAGTTTGCTGTGGAAACTTGGGGCAGAGCTAAGAAGGACTTTCTGATTCAAGAGGTCACAGGTTTATGCTTTGCCTATTGACCTGGCAGTGCCTTTGAGGAAAATTAGAATCATAGAATGTTTAGGGCTGGAAAGGAGCTCCAAAGGGCATCTAGTGCAGCCCCCTGCAGGGAGCAGGGACACCCTCAACTAGCCCAGGCTGCTCAGAGCCTTGGCCAACCTCCCCTGCAATAGCTCCAGGGATGGGGCCTCAACCACCTCCCTGGGGAGCCTGTGCCACTGAGCCACCACCCTCAAGGGAAACAACTTCTTCTTGAGATCCAGTCTCAATCTCCTCTGCTCTCATTTCAACCCATTACCCCTCATCCTTTCACTCCAGGCCCTTGGAAACAGCCCCTCTGCAGCCTTCCTGCAGCCCCTTCAGGCACTGGCAGGTGCTCTAAGGTCTCCCCAGAGCCTTCTCTTCTCCAGGCTGAACACCCCCAGCTCCTTCAGCCTGTCCCCACAGCAGAGCTGTTTCAGCCCCTGAGCATCTCTGTGGCCTCCTCTGGCCCTGCTCCATCAGCTCCATGTCTCTGCTGTGCTGAGGGCTCCAGAACTGGATGCAATACTCCAGGTGAGGTCTGACGAGAGCAGAGTGGATGCAGGATGAGTGGGCTGTTCTTACCTGCTTGTTTTAGTCTTTTGAAGTCTACAGAAAGAAAGACTCATGCTGTGTGAGTGAAAGGTGTTACTTGTAGCATTGTGTTCCAGACTGAAAGGGAAAAGGTTGTAGTTTTCCTAGGAGAAACAGAAACCCTGGAAATACAGATCATTGCCTTTTACTTGTGCCATGGTCAGCTGTCTACCCATTCTCTGATGTTTCATCACTCCCATGTTCTGTGCAGCAAGTGCATGCAGCTGAGGTTCTGGTGAAGCCTTTCGCTGACAGAAAGCTGCAGCCATTCCCTTGAACAAGGCAAGGGCTATCTGAGGTAAGGATGTATAAGAAACAGTTTGAGTAGCAGTAGCAAAAGTCCCATTTTAAATGCATGCTGTGAATAACAGGGATGAATTATTTTTATTCCCAGCTCTCAGTTGACAGTGGACACTGACATGAGGGACACTGGATTTTCAAGTGTTTCACCTAGAGATGTTATTTCATTAGGCTCTCACACAGGCCTATAGCATTAACTTTTATTTGTGCTTTAAAACTTAGTAATTGGTTTCTGCAGACCAGTTTGAAATTGCAGAGCAATCTAAGTAACTCAATCCCATTTTGTGGACTGGATTTAAAAAATATATATAAATAAACAGAGATTTCAATATGTACGCGTCTGTTTTGCTGTGTTGGGGGGAAGGACAGGAGGAGCTGCTTTGTCTCACCCAGTAGAGGGAGCTGCCTTCTTTCCTCTGTACATATGGGCTTGGATTGATTCATTTATTGAATGGCACAAACCCAGAATTCATGCTCGTGGAGATGTGTTCTATAGCACGATTAATTGAATCTAGTTGGGGAAGGTTTCGCTCATGTATACTGTTCTCAGACCCAAATCATATTTGTTAATCCAGTTTAGTTTTGGAGTTGATTGTCAAATTCAAGGTCAGTTTGAAAGTATGTGATAGAAAGTGCAAAAGGGAGAGTGGGGCTGAAGTGAAGGAGTGACAGAAGTGAGATCCCACAGGGCATCACTCTTAGTCAGCTCTGGATTTCCTTAGATATTCTAAATATTCAACTGAGGATACTCATCAGTGTAGCAGGTGAATTTGGTGTCAGAAAGACAGTATAAGGCTAGATGAAATATTTTTTTCCTCTGTTCCCTTCCACATTTGCAATATAATTTTTATGCAGTCTTGTGTTTTTCACTGTTGTTACTAAGAAGAAAAAATGTTGATGTTAACAGTAAACTGAAATTACAATTGGTGTCTCTTATTTATGTCTATAGGTCAGGTGTCCTCACCATGGCATTCAGTTAGATAAGATGAACAATAGTGGAAAGTAAAGGATGGAAGATAAATGGGTGATGTGAATCAGGAAGAATGATGCTGTTGGGATGTTCTTGTGGTTGTAATCACTGTAGTCTTTAGTTGTTATTGGAAATCATAGCAGCTAATTACTTGTCCACTCTTTGCCCTCCTCCAGTTTGCTCTTGGTTTGCTGAGCCTGTGAAATATCCCCTTCTTATTCTTTCTGCTGCTGGGAAAGTTAATTTGGGAAGAACAGGCTGAAGGTAGCAATATCAGTTTTATAGAAGGGAAGACAACAATGAATTTCACTTTAGCCCCACTTGTTTCAGCTTCTCACATGTCATTTCTGTACTTTATAACAGAATTGCATATCATGTGTTTGGAGGCTGCTTCTCTACACCTGTCACAAGGCACCTTCAGCCTGCCTGTATGCAGCTGAGCATTTGGATGGGTTGGGTCCTGTTAATGAGGTTAGACATTTTCACTGGTCTTTGCTTTTTAATTCTATTTTTCTTTGATCTTATGTGTTGACTTCTAGAGCTTCTGCCTTTCCTTCAGAGTGCTCAGCTTCTCACTCACCCCCAGTGAGCTATTCAGAACACATTTGTCTTCTCTTGTTTTGAATTTCCACTTCCTCAGGCAAGTTCTACACTAGCTTCAAACCTTCCTCCTCCGATTCAAATTATTTATGAGCCTGTCCTATCTATTTTGTTAATTTTTTCTTATGCTTCCCCTTTTTCCCTGCTTTTTTTGCTTTGCCTTTTCTTGAGGAGCTCTTGTGTCCATTTTTGGTACATCTCTTTTTGTTCGGTCCCTTCCAGCCATTAGAGAAAAGGAATCACTTAGATATGTTTATTTTAAATATTCACATTATGTAATCGATCCTATTTGACCTTGATGCTGTTGATTCTTGTCCTTTAGGTCCAATGGTTTTCAGAACAGGTATTCTGGTTAGCTGTGTCTACCATTTACTGCCACTGGTGCTACATGATATTGCTGCTACAACAGTTTACAGGTTTTTTTTTACCAGCCAAAATCAGGACTAAGAAAGTCTTTTTGTAAATTGGCACAACAGAAACTCCCCTTGAAAAAGAAAGGATTCAGAGCAGTTCTATTTTGAACAACTTCAGATTCTGTGAAGATTGGGTTTTTTTAATTGTTGTTAGCTTTCCAAGTGTGTGTAAACCCATCAGCCTGATTTTTTTCTTGACTTTACAGGCACATTTGATTTGTCTGTGCTGCCACTGAGAGCTTTTGGCAAACACTAACAGAAGGAAATTGCCCATGCTCTGCTGAGTTTTTCTGTTTCTATTCCCATTTCTGGCAAAAGCTCTGAGAATATTCCTGTCAGCTTTACTCTGCTTTAGCTCGATAAGGCCTGGAGCCACAGGGAAAGGAAAACTGAGAAAAACATATCAGAATTAATCCAGGTTTATTCTAAAAGTAAGATTACTCTTCAAAATGACTTAAAAGGGATGTGTGGGTTACATTTGTGACTTGAACTCATTCCCTGGGGAATGAGTTGGACAGCCTGTCTGGAAGGTAACCATCTGGTCTAACTACGGGTGTCTCAGCTTGGTCGAGAAATAGGCAAAGGTAATGGTAGTGTCAGAGCCTGTGCTAAGCACAACATCAGACTGGAGGACTATAAGTCATTGGAGTAACCCAGAAAGGATGCAGCTGCCTGTAGGGTGCTGGCTGGTCCCTTCCCTGTATCCCACATCAATNGCACGATTAATTGAATCTAGTTGGGGAAGGTTTCGCTCATGTATACTGTTCTCAGACCCAAATCATATTTGTTAATCCAGTTTAGTTTTGGAGTTGATTGTCAAATTCAAGGTCAGTTTGAAAGTATGTGATAGAAAGTGCAAAAGGGAGAGTGGGGCTGAAGTGAAGGAGTGACAGAAGTGAGATCCCACAGGGCATCACTCTTAGTCAGCTCTGGATTTCCTTAGATATTCTAAATATTCAACTGAGGATACTCATCAGTGTAGCAGGTGAATTTGGTGTCAGAAAGACAGTATAAGGCTAGATGAAATATTTTTTTCCTCTGTTCCCTTCCACATTTGCAATATAATTTTTATGCAGTCTTGTGTTTTTCACTGTTGTTACTAAGAAGAAAAAATGTTGATGTTAACAGTAAACTGAAATTACAATTGGTGTCTCTTATTTATGTCTATAGGTCAGGTGTCCTCACCATGGCATTCAGTTAGATAAGATGAACAATAGTGGAAAGTAAAGGATGGAAGATAAATGGGTGATGTGAATCAGGAAGAATGATGCTGTTGGGATGTTCTTGTGGTTGTAATCACTGTAGTCTTTAGTTGTTATTGGAAATCATAGCAGCTAATTACTTGTCCACTCTTTGCCCTCCTCCAGTTTGCTCTTGGTTTGCTGAGCCTGTGAAATATCCCCTTCTTATTCTTTCTGCTGCTGGGAAAGTTAATTTGGGAAGAACAGGCTGAAGGTAGCAATATCAGTTTTATAGAAGGGAAGACAACAATGAATTTCACTTTAGCCCCACTTGTTTCAGCTTCTCACATGTCATTTCTGTACTTTATAACAGAATTGCATATCATGTGTTTGGAGGCTGCTTCTCTACACCTGTCACAAGGCACCTTCAGCCTGCCTGTATGCAGCTGAGCATTTGGATGGGTTGGGTCCTGTTAATGAGGTTAGACATTTTCACTGGTCTTTGCTTTTTAATTCTATTTTTCTTTGATCTTATGTGTTGACTTCTAGAGCTTCTGCCTTTCCTTCAGAGTGCTCAGCTTCTCACTCACCCCCAGTGAGCTATTCAGAACACATTTGTCTTCTCTTGTTTTGAATTTCCACTTCCTCAGGCAAGTTCTACACTAGCTTCAAACCTTCCTCCTCCGATTCAAATTATTTATGAGCCTGTCCTATCTATTTTGTTAATTTTTTCTTATGCTTCCCCTTTTTCCCTGCTTTTTTTGCTTTGCCTTTTCTTGAGGAGCTCTTGTGTCCATTTTTGGTACATCTCTTTTTGTTCGGTCCCTTCCAGCCATTAGAGAAAAGGAATCACTTAGATATGTTTATTTTAAATATTCACATTATGTAATCGATCCTATTTGACCTTGATGCTGTTGATTCTTGTCCTTTAGGTCCAATGGTTTTCAGAACAGGTATTCTGGTTAGCTGTGTCTACCATTTACTGCCACTGGTGCTACATGATATTGCTGCTACAACAGTTTACAGGTTTTTTTTTACCAGCCAAAATCAGGACTAAGAAAGTCTTTTTGTAAATTGGCACAACAGAAACTCCCCTTGAAAAAGAAAGGATTCAGAGCAGTTCTATTTTGAACAACTTCAGATTCTGTGAAGATTGGGTTTTTTTAATTGTTGTTAGCTTTCCAAGTGTGTGTAAACCCATCAGCCTGATTTTTTTCTTGACTTTACAGGCACATTTGATTTGTCTGTGCTGCCACTGAGAGCTTTTGGCAAACACTAACAGAAGGAAATTGCCCATGCTCTGCTGAGTTTTTCTGTTTCTATTCCCATTTCTGGCAAAAGCTCTGAGAATATTCCTGTCAGCTTTACTCTGCTTTAGCTCGATAAGGCCTGGAGCCACAGGGAAAGGAAAACTGAGAAAAACATATCAGAATTAATCCAGGTTTATTCTAAAAGTAAGATTACTCTTCAAAATGACTTAAAAGGGATGTGTGGGTTACATTTGTGACTTGAACTCATTCCCTGGGGAATGAGTTGGACAGCCTGTCTGGAAGGTAACCATCTGGTCTAACTACGGGTGTCTCAGCTTGGTCGAGAAATAGGCAAAGGTAATGGTAGTGTCAGAGCCTGTGCTAAGCACAACATCAGACTGGAGGACTATAAGTCATTGGAGTAACCCAGAAAGGATGCAGCTGCCTGTAGGGTGCTGGCTGGTCCCTTCCCTGTATCCCACATCAATGTCAGGTTGGTGTGCTGTGTCTCTTAGATTAAAAAATGTCTGATAAATACATGCCCTGACTTATGGTGTTTATACCTTTTTCTTTTCTTTNCATTTTGTCCTAGCTTCAGATGTGTCCTTACAAAACCTTGTGTTTGGCTGCTCACCATTTAGACTTAAACTCCTAAGCTGAAATATTCCATGCTAAACATCTGCCTCTGGCTGAATTCCTTTCTTTGATTATTCTTCTTTCTTTCAGAAAATGAGTCAGAATTCGTTAGCATTTTATGAGAAAAAGGCTATGGGAAAATACCTTGCTCTATTCTAAAGTATGTCTAAAAAATTCTAGTGAGTGTCTTCAGGACAATTTAGTTTTGGCAGAAGATGAGCCATTTCTGGGATATGCCTTTTGTCCCCATAGTGAAAATCTAGAAGAATTTGAGCAAGTTAGAAGTCTTAAGGACAGATTACTGTTTCATTTACCCTGAGAGCATTTGCTAAAATTTTTGAAAGATGCTGAATGTGCCATAATGTAGGAATATACTTCACAGACTAAATTTCCCTTCCAACTCCCAATCCTTGTTCCAAAGCACAAGGATGATAAAATAATCATTAAAATAGCTGTGATAATATTTTTGGGGATATCTTTTCATCTAGGGCATAATTTATTTTTGATAATTTTGTTCTTAGAATGGTCATGCTGTGTCATGTCCCCAAAATAAAATTGGTGTTTGGTTTGGAAAAATGTAAATTGGAAAGAGTGAAATTTTAGTAATGAAACTAGGTAACCTTCAGATTGTTTCCAGTCTGGAAATGTGAAGATTCAACACAGCAAATGCACACCACTTTCAACTTTTGTCTTTTAAGATTCATGCTAAGAGTGTCTCACTAATCTGAGGTTCTTCCTGAGATTTGTTTCCTTTCTATTTTGCCCAGTAATAGATTTAAACCAAATTGTTTCCAGGACTGTTTCTGACTTCAGCAACAGAAGTATCTCAGATTACAAACCTAAATGAGTTATCAAAGGAGCCCGAAGATGAATGTGGAGGATTGGAGTAACCTAGTTGCTTGGAGAGCTGTCATGTCAGTTTGGTTATCCCATAGACATGAAGACTAGAAGTTCATTGCTAAGGCAAAGGGGAGCAACTTCAAACGAGATCAGTTTGAAGTCCTCCTTCTATTTGAGATTTAAGGAAAAACATTGCCAGAAGTGCAGACTGTTCCCCCGTTAGACATTTCATGTTACAGGATTTTATGCCTTTGTTTTGCTGTTGTTTACTTTTATATTGTATCAACATTCCTATTATCACAAACCCCTTTGTTTTGGCTTTATTTTTTTAAAAAATTCTTTTCTGTTTGCTCCCCTGACCCCTTTCTGTAAGTAACCATTGTGGTTTGGCTGCCTCTGGGTCACTGGGATGAATCACTACCCCAGAACTCCTTTCTGGTTTGATACAGCATGGGGGGGTCTCACTTTTGGCTGTGAGTAGAGGTAATCTTTGTGCTGCCTTTATTTTGACAGCTTGGGGTCAAAATTGCATTGGGCAGCCTGTTGCTGTGTTGGGACAGGCACTCACTGAGGATGTGTGCATTTGCAGGTAATTCTGCTGCTGAGCTCTAGCCAACCCTGTCAGTCAGAGGCCTGACAGGAGAGAAGACCAAAGCTTGCCCCTGTACACGGTGTTGGTTGGCTGCTTGCTGTGGCTTAGCTCTCACAGGGAGGGATATCAGGCTCTTTGCCACAAATCCAGAGATGTTTGTTTTTTTCTTCACAAGATGTAAAAGGGAGACAGAGCTGTGCAGTGCCTAGAACACTCAGGCTGATGGTTTGAGAGTAACACGTGCAAGGGTTTGTAGCCCGTTTGCAGCCTTTGGCTGTGCCCTTCCCTGTATCCCACATCAATGTCAGGTTGGTGTGCTGTGTCTCTTAGATTAAAAAATGTCTGATAAATACATGCCCTGACTTATGGTGTTTATACCTTTTTCTTTTCTTTTCTTTNTCTGCAAAGTGTGTCATCCTTTTAGTCATGGCTATATGTCAGTGGGATCAAGAGCTCATGGAGAATCCTGCTACCTGGGTTGTAGTCTCTGCTGTTGGATGCAATTTGAGGGTATTTTGGTTTAGTCTTCCTGGTTTGTGTGTGTGTATAAGGCTTCTTTAATTCTTAATATTCATATAGTTATTCCCTCAGTCCAGTTGGCTCTTTCTCTATTTACTTTCTGATGAAAAGCAGTTGTGGCAGAAGAGTGGTCTCTTGACTCCTGAGGATTAGGAAGAAAGGGAAGAGAGTCTTTCCAGTCTGGTAAAGTGCTTTTAGGTTGGTGTGAGTGGTGGCTTTTGTGGGGTAAGATTTTTTGGTTTCAGATGTTTTTGATGCATTTGGTTTGGGTTGTAGTTTGATTTTGGTTTCAGGGTTGTTGTTTTTTTTCCTTCGGGTTGTTGCTTTCTTTCTGCATTTAGCTTTTCAGAGTTTAAAGACATGAATGCATTGTCATGTGTCAAAAAGGTCAAAGTTGGTCCACATTTGCCACTTAATCCCATACTGCAGAGGTGTGCCTTTGCAGTTTGATCAGTGAGTTTGGACAAGTGTCATTTTCCACTATCTGGTACCTTCTGAAAAATTAACAACTTCCCCTCTGGCAACATTCAAGCTGCTCTTGCTGTTATCAGTTCAGACTGGCTTCCCAGCTCACCAAGAAAAACCAATTGTATGAATGAGAAGCACTTTCTGTAGTGTGCTGATAAATTGTGCTGCAGGGTCTCCAGTGAGGAAGGTTTCTGCTAGCCAGTTTTCACAACAGCTTGGTATTGTGAAGTTGCTTGCAGGGCATGCCAAGGGAAACTGTGGCAGGTGCCCTAATGTAAATGCTTGATAGCTGGCAGGGACACCACCCCCCTCCATGCCAAACACAGAACCTTGGCAGTTGCCATCCACATGTACCCTGCCAGTGCACAAAATCTGCTGTCTTCACTTAGAAGAACTATTGGTGTCCCTGCCAGATTCAGTCTGGTTCTTCAATGTGGTGGATGGGTTTGAGGTTACCAACAGCAATCTCTTAATTCAAAGCAATGCTGAAGTTCATTTAGATAGAAAGTTACTGGTTCCTTCTGTCTTGTGGGTCATTTTGGGGTGAGAAATTCAGCATGAGTGGCCAGCTGCTGTGAAGCTGGGTGCAGGTGAATGCTGGAGATCAAGGTGACGTTAGTACATGGAGAAATGAAGGCACAGTATCTGGGAGTCTTGTCCAGAGAGTTGAATGGATTACAAAATCAGGAAGAGAAACAACTGTTCTTGGCTTCTATTAGCCTTCAGTGCATACATCCAGAACTTACACAACTGAAATGGAGAACCCACAGTACGTGCCAGTGTTGAAGATATTGGTATTTAAAATATTCGAAGGGAGGGAAAAATGCTACACGAGCAGCAATACTCACTCTGGTTCCTGCTAAGCATATTTTCTAAGGAATAGGTGCAATTTTTCTTGAATCTCACTACAAAACATAGCTATAAATAAGGTTTTTCTTGTTCAACATGTTGTCAATCAGATATCAGCTATGAATATTAAAATTTCTACCTGAATTTGTTGAAATTTTAATATTGGAGTTTTAAGTTCTTACTGACACTAACCTGCCATTGTTGAATAGTGTAAAATTCTTCACCTTTCACTTCTGGGTTTTTTTTTCTCTCTGCATCATCCCTCACGACTGTGGGCTGAAGTTGAAGCAAAAGAACAAAACTATTAAAAGGAGTCTTGCCTGCATTGACAGTTCCTTGTTTCCTGGGAGGTTCACAGTCAGGATCTTCCCTTTTTCTCTGTCCTACATTAAATTATTGGTCAGCATGCTGCTTATTCTAATCCATAGAATGAAGGAATGGTTTGGGTTGGNTTAAAATATATATCCCTTTTTTTTTTTTTTTTTTTCTTTTTTTTTTTTTTTTTTTTTTTTTTTTTTTTTTTTTTTTTTTTTTTTTTTGGCTGTAAAGGACATTTTATTATTGCAGAGAACAATTGCCCTTCAAGTAAAGGTTATCACTTCAGCTTTTCTCTTGGCTTTGCAAATTGAAATAGATAACAGCAAGCTCTCTGGAAATCTGTGAATGTTGCCAAGCCATTTGTAGTGATGAAAGCTGGACTGCAGCATTTCCTATCTTTTACTCTAGTAACTTGCTGTTCTTTTGAAAATACATCGTGGGTAATAGAGTCTGCAAAGTGTGTCATCCTTTTAGTCATGGCTATATGTCAGTGGGATCAAGAGCTCATGGAGAATCCTGCTACCTGGGTTGTAGTCTCTGCTGTTGGATGCAATTTGAGGGTATTTTGGTTTAGTCTTCCTGGTTTGTGTGTGTGTATAAGGCTTCTTTAATTCTTAATATTCATATAGTTATTCCCTCAGTCCAGTTGGCTCTTTCTCTATTTACTTTCTGATGAAAAGCAGTTGTGGCAGAAGAGTGGTCTCTTGACTCCTGAGGATTAGGAAGAAAGGGAAGAGAGTCTTTCCAGTCTGGTAAAGTGCTTTTAGGTTGGTGTGAGTGGTGGCTTTTGTGGGGTAAGATTTTTTGGTTTCAGATGTTTTTGATGCATTTGGTTTGGGTTGTAGTTTGATTTTGGTTTCAGGGTTGTTGTTTTTTTTCCTTCGGGTTGTTGCTTTCTTTCTGCATTTAGCTTTTCAGAGTTTAAAGACATGAATGCATTGTCATGTGTCAAAAAGGTCAAAGTTGGTCCACATTTGCCACTTAATCCCATACTGCAGAGGTGTGCCTTTGCAGTTTGATCAGTGAGTTTGGACAAGTGTCATTTTCCACTATCTGGTACCTTCTGAAAAATTAACAACTTCCCCTCTGGCAACATTCAAGCTGCTCTTGCTGTTATCAGTTCAGACTGGCTTCCCAGCTCACCAAGAAAAACCAATTGTATGAATGAGAAGCACTTTCTGTAGTGTGCTGATAAATTGTGCTGCAGGGTCTCCAGTGAGGAAGGTTTCTGCTAGCCAGTTTTCACAACAGCTTGGTATTGTGAAGTTGCTTGCAGGGCATGCCAAGGGAAACTGTGGCAGGTGCCCTAATGTAAATGCTTGATAGCTGGCAGGGACACCACCCCCCTCCATGCCAAACACAGAACCTTGGCAGTTGCCATCCACATGTACCCTGCCAGTGCACAAAATCTGCTGTCTTCACTTAGAAGAACTATTGGTGTCCCTGCCAGATTCAGTCTGGTTCTTCAATGTGGTGGATGGGTTTGAGGTTACCAACAGCAATCTCTTAATTCAAAGCAATGCTGAAGTTCATTTAGATAGAAAGTTACTGGTTCCTTCTGTCTTGTGGGTCATTTTGGGGTGAGAAATTCAGCATGAGTGGCCAGCTGCTGTGAAGCTGGGTGCAGGTGAATGCTGGAGATCAAGGTGACGTTAGTACATGGAGAAATGAAGGCACAGTATCTGGGAGTCTTGTCCAGAGAGTTGAATGGATTACAAAATCAGGAAGAGAAACAACTGTTCTTGGCTTCTATTAGCCTTCAGTGCATACATCCAGAACTTACACAACTGAAATGGAGAACCCACAGTACGTGCCAGTGTTGAAGATATTGGTATTTAAAATATTCGAAGGGAGGGAAAAATGCTACACGAGCAGCAATACTCACTCTGGTTCCTGCTAAGCATATTTTCTAAGGAATAGGTGCAATTTTTCTTGAATCTCACTACAAAACATAGCTATAAATAAGGTTTTTCTTGTTCAACATGTTGTCAATCAGATATCAGCTATGAATATTAAAATTTCTACCTGAATTTGTTGAAATTTTAATATTGGAGTTTTAAGTTCTTACTGACACTAACCTGCCATTGTTGAATAGTGTAAAATTCTTCACCTTTCACTTCTGGGTTTTTTTTTCTCTCTGCATCATCCCTCACGACTGTGGGCTGAAGTTGAAGCAAAAGAACAAAACTATTAAAAGGAGTCTTGCCTGCATTGACAGTTCCTTGTTTCCTGGGAGGTTCACAGTCAGGATCTTCCCTTTTTCTCTGTCCTACATTAAATTATTGGTCAGCATGCTGCTTATTCTAATCCATAGAATGAAGGAATGGTTTGGGTTGGAAGTGACCCTAAAGATCATCTGGTTCTGACCCCCCCTGCCATGGCAGGGACACCTCCCACTACTAAGTTACTCAAGGCCCCATCCAACCTAGTGATGGAGCATCCACAGTTTATCTGGGCAACCTGTTCCAGTATCTGACCACCCATAAGAGTGAAGAATTACCTTCTTATTTCCAATCTAAATGCACCCTTATCCAGTTTCAAACCATCACCTGTCGTCCTGTCACTACAGGCCTTTGCAAAAAGTCCCTCCCCAGTCTTTTTTGGAGGCCCCCTCCAGATACTTGTAGGTCTTGTATTCTTCCTTTTTAATTAAAATGCTATTCCTCTGCCTGTGCTCCCCAAAATGGGGTAGAGGAAGACATTTTCTGTTAATAATACAAAGAGAAGCATTTGGATTGAATGTTTGTTCTATTAAGGTCTCAACAGGTAACAGAAATAGTTAATATTTTAAGAAAGAAATTATATTGAGCCATATTGGCTATGCAGATAAGAAAATTAATGCTTTTGCTGCTGGAGGATCAAGCTTTTTTTGCCATCTAGAGGTAACAAGCTTTCCTTGAAAAATGTGAGATTTGGGGAGAAGAGGAAAATGAAAATGGAGAGAGGAGGGGATTGCAAGTGCAAGACAATCTTCATTTTCGAAGCCAAGTAAACAGTCTGCTGTTCACAAACATGTGGTCTTCGGGGAGAAGCAACAATAGCGAGAGGCGTGAAACCTACTTAGTGAAGATTTGCATTTCAAAAGGATTGGCAAGGCTTTTAATTCCCTCCACCAGGGATGGCCAGGAAAGGCATTTCGTCAGAACACAGCATCCTGCCTTCAGTGATTAAAGGCAGGCTGGGTGTGGGAAGGAAACAGCTGCTTTGGCAGAGCAGGAGAAAGTTCAAGAAGACAAAATCGCTCTGATAATGCCAGGCTAAAACTGCATCATGGAAATTTTTTTTTCCCTCTTTACAGTCACTTTTACTTCCCCCCACCCTCTTTCCCCC
>VYZU01052132.1:33001-44218 GCA_013401355.1 Ceyx cyanopectus
ATCCCTAATGGATAGTAAACTATCCATTAAAAAAAGCTTTGATATTCTGTATAAAGATAAACTCTGTTACCTGATCTTAAAATAGGGTTTTTTTTAATGCCATTATTCTACTGAGCTTTGGTTTGATTTGTTAAAACCAATTGTAACAGACATCACAAATATCTTGTCTCAGATTCTGGACAGTGTTGTGAGTGTGACCATAGCTTTTGGTAGCATTCCTCATCTGTAAATTTTGATTTTCACTCCTGAAGCTGGTGAAAAGTGCAAAGGATCAAGAATGCTGCTGGGATTTTATTATTTTTTTTTGGTGGTCATTACTCAAATGAATTCAAGCTGGCTTAAGCTCTTTCAGCCCACTTTCGAATCAGCAAGTTCACTTATTTAGAGTGTCCCAAAGGGTAAGTGTGTTACCCTACAGCAGACCTGCTAGGAGCAATAGGGAAGTACAGGAGGAACAAGAATTTCTCCTAGGAATCAACGTGCAATTTTTATCCTCCTCTTTCAGCCTGTGTGTGTCAAGAGACTGGGCAAACAGGACAAGGGCATCATGAGATGTTCAGTGCTGAGCCAGATGTGAAATACTGTAAAGTGAAAAACACTGCTGTGACTTAAACAGGTTAGCAGATGGTTTCTGTCAGTCATGTGCAAGGCAATGGTACAAGCTTTTGCTCTGATCCCAGTAAGAAAAACACTCAGTCTGTGAGGGTATTGATGAAAATATCACCCACTGCAGCTAACAAGAAGGAAAGGTAGAACAGATAATCCTCCATGCTTTCCGATGCTGGGATTCCCATCTTAGGCAGCACTGGACAGACATCCCTGGCCCAATGTGTAAAACCCACCCCTGGCTAGGCTTACTGGTATGGTGATCTGCAATATTCTTAAAGGCGTTCTAGAATAAAATAATTATTTCTGCTGTTGATCAAAAGCAAGTTTACATCATAAGATAAAGACATGGTGGTGTCATCACTGGAGTAAGAGCTGCCTTAGTGCTGAACTGGGCCAGTTGGTCCTGGGTGTGAGCAGCACAACAGAGCACAGCTTGAACCTGCAGCTACTCAGGATGGCTCAGGTGACCCTGTGCCTCCTGCTCAGGATCTCTCCAGTGCCCAGCTGTTCAGATGGTGCAGCCTGCATTGTTCCTGCAGCATGGGAAAGGTGATTCTGACAGGCCTCAAAGGCCAGCTGTGCTTGCAGGAGGGCAGTTGACCTGATCATTTACAGTCATTCCAGGATCTTGTAGAAGGGACAGATTTTCTGTCTCTGTGCATGCTGTGCTGTAGAGCTTGCAGACTGAACCAGTGGATCAGTCTCAGTAGGGAGTATAGGGCTCCAGAGGCTGCAGGAGGTTTGGTATCCTGCAGTGACTGGCACTGTGGTGATTTAGTGTCAGGGCAGCCCCCTAGACCTAGGACAGATGTTCCCTGTTAACCCTACTCCCACCCCAGAGGGGACGAGGAAGAGAATAAGGCAGAGAGTCCTGAAAGCCCAGCAGAACCCTCCTGCTGCCTCAGCTTTGTGCTGAACATGGTATGTATGGGCTGGAATCCCTCACTGGGCAGGCTGGGGTCACCTGTCCTGGCTGCTTCTCTCTGCAGGTGCCTTTCACTCTGCACCCTCAGCGTGGCACACAAGATCCAGCAGTGGCCCTGGTCTGCACACCAGCCCTTGGTACTGACCCTGACATGGGGTGTGCTCACTGCCAGAAGCAGCCACTGCCTGGGAAAATCTGCTGTTAGTTTAGTGGAGTGACTTAAAGACTGAGCTGAAAGGTAAAATCACTGAACAGTTCTGTTCTCACTCCAACCAGGAAAGTGACCCTACCTCTCTGGCTTTCAGTAAAATTGACAATCTGTTGATTAAAATGTAGAGAAAAAAAAGCCTGAAATGAGAGAAACCATTTGTTTGTGAGCCAGAGTGATGATGCAGAATTGAATTTTCAAGGAAAGCTGTTGTTAGCAGTATTATTTATTAAACAGCCCTCGGTGGTGGGAGGGAAGTTCTGTTTGAATTTTTCTTGCTCAGTTGTCAATTTTATGTTTGTTTGTGGCTTTAAAAATGTTATGCTTGTTTCTCTTTGAAAGTAGATACAAAGTAGTGAACAAAACTATAATAAATATAATGGAGATATAGAATATATAGAATATATTTCCAAATATGCTGAAGCCTGTTTTCAGTGCAGGGCCAGAAGAGAGCCCATCATCCTGTTCTGAAGCAGGATAAACCACCATGGCTAGCATCTTCCAGGCCTTTTATCCTCACTTTTTCTTAATACCCTAACCTAAAGGTCTTTTACCCCAAAATAAAGCTGTGAGTAATCTTTTTTTGGTGGTCAGTGTGTGAAACTGGAAAGGTATTTGTCACCACTTTCATTACTCTAACATACTAAATAAACAAATTTTGCTGTTCTCTATCAGCACCTTCTGAAAACTAAACAAGTCTGTCTTTCCATTTATTTTTTTTTCCCCTCATGAAACATGTGTTAAGCTGTGTCATTTTGTTCCTTTGGAATCATTACAGTTGGTTCTCATCTTCAAGTATGGGAGCTGATGCTGCTTCTGGTTTATCAGCAGACATATTCCTAAGGCAGAAGAAAGCAGGATAACATGCTTTGCATGATGTAGCTCTTAATGTACATAAAAGCTAGATTTAAAACATTTTATTTATATATATATATATAAAAATATATATAAGCTNAAACAAGTATCCTCTCTGGCCACATTGCTTCACCCTTCTTAAAAAAAAATAAAATATGAAAACCAAACAACCTGATATGTACTGTTGTCCACCTGCCTCTGCTAAATTTCATAATACTTAATCCAAGCATTTCTCCATTTGGAATTGAAGTCCTGTTTCCCCCAGCTTTTGTAACCCCTTCTGTCCTTTAAACTGTGAACTGAGTTCCCCGAATTCAGTCCTCTGGCAGGCCCTAGCTGCTGCTGGCAGCAGGGCAGGGCTTTCCTCATCACTGTCCTGCAGGGCCGTCCCTCCTCAGGCTGCCTCCCAGCCCAGTCTTCACAGCGGGGCCAAGGGCGAGGACAGCAGGACTGGGTGGAAATCCAGACATGGTTCCGTGCTGCCAGGAAGCCCTTTCCACGGGGAGGATGGTCAGGCAGGTGCAGCAGGTTGCCCAGAGAGGCTCTGCAGGCTCCAGCCTTGGGCTGTTGTGGGCATGGCTGAAGGCATAAGCAGGCAGGCCTGCTTGCCCTGGGGTGAGCAGGAGGCTGGACTGGAGACCTGTGAAGGTCCCTCTCCATTTCTACTCAGACTCCTCAGAGCTGCTCTTTTTGTCCTTTTGAGGGCATGGCAGTTCTTGTTCATCACCCAGAGCCTGCTTTCAACGATTCCTCCTTTGTGCAGTCATCAGATCTTGCTGGCAGTGCATCAAATGTGTCTAGCTCATTTCAGCAGCCACACAAAGATTTAGACTCCACCTGATTTTTTGTGAAGTTTGCATTACAATTTGACATCGGTTTTCCAAAGATGTCATTGTTCAGCTGCAGCAGTTTACTGGTGACAGCAGCACTTCTTAGGCACAGCCACGGTGACATTGTAATTGTCACCTGCTGAACTGAAACTGACTGTGAAGGCAGCAGATAGAAAATAAGCCTCCCCACTGCCTGATGACTTTCTCAAGCCTGTGCTCATGGCCTTCCATTCCCCTGCTGCTGTAATGCCTTAGTGTTCCTCTTCAGAGGGAAGGGTGCCATTCCTGCCCTGCTTGCTGCACTGGAGACAGTCGTGACTGGATAAAAATCAATTTAGGAGCAGCTGGTGAGGCAGATTATTGTTCATCCTAGGGCAATGATGATGATGATGTGCCAGCTAACTGCTGGTTGTCTACCAGAATTAATCAGGAGCTGTTGTGGCACATGATCAGTGAAGCCACTGCTTCCTCTGGGAAAAGGGAAGGAAGAGCAGAGAAGCAGCTCTGGAAAATGAGTTCTTGGAGAAGCAGTTGTTTTTGAAGATATGAGAAGTTTCTGATGGAGAAAAAACTGTACATAAAGAAAACCAGGAATGTTCTTAGGATTTGGAGGGGTGAATTTTTTATTTATTTTTTTTATGTGCTCCTAAAAAGGAACTGGCAAAGCCTTGATTTTTTTTTCAGTGGAATTGTAGATGATCAGAAATAAAAACACTGAAGAGGTTTATAGGACCCTTGCAAGCAAATATGAAACATCATCCATGGATGCACCTAGTCTGGATTTGTGGTCTGTGTCAGAGGAAAGGACTCCACATTTGCTGTGCTCAGAAGACTTCACAGACTTTGTCTGTATACTCAGAAAACAGACTAGGTGACATCTGATTCAACTAACTGAGCTGAAAGGCAGCATCAGAGGTACAGCTCCGGAGTTGGGATGCTTTAGTGATCTGAAGGATAGTTTTATCTATGGTCACTTTTCTGGTTTGGGGTTTTTTTTCTGTTTGTCTGAAGAGGTTAATGAAATCATGTAAGAATTGGCAGATGTTTTGTTTGATCAAAATAGGAAATAAGAAAGAAAATAGGGAGTACATTTTTGGTCATTGTTTTGTAATGGAAATCAACAATGAATTTCAGTCACTGAGTCCAGGTAGATAACCTGTCTGTTAGTCTAGTAGCATTTGTTAAACCAAATTTCTTACTTTGTGTCTTCAGCTTTTGTTGTTCAGGAGATGTCTGTCTGTCACAGCATCTCCTTGCAGTGCACATGCAGTCTGATGTTCACAGATACATTTTGCTGGGATGTGATTTATGGATACTTTTTATCCAAGACTGTCAGATTCGTGCCATACAAACAACACGTCCTCTCCAAATGTCCATTTAAAATACAAAAGGTGGGATGAAACTTGCTATTTCTTCACATTTTAAAACCACTCTTCTTTTATGCTTACTTTTGAAATGGTAGTGCTGTTTTAGGTTGTTACAGAGGTCATTCCTATCAGAGTGATCTGAGGGCTCTCTCTGTATGTAACAGTAAGTGGAAGACAAGGTATGGCTGAGTTAAGCTTCTTCAGCTCTTATTTTTCACATGATCTAATTTCAGATATTAGCAGTAAGAAGAAATTAGCTTAAAGCAGAAGTAAAATGATATAAAGAGAGGTGGTCCCTCTGGACTCTCAAAATTTGCAGATATCAAAGAGGCTTTTTACTGCTTTATCTGGCATTACTGTAAGCTACATCAATATCTCTCTTAACAGTTCCACAAGTGAGATGGCAAATCACTAGCAGCTTATCTGCAACACCAGTGATCTTTAGGTCAGAAACACTTTGGAAATACTTAGGGTGCTAGTAAGCCCTTTTCTTTTTCTGGTGTTGCAACCTCTGAGAACAGAAATAGATTACTTTTGCTGCCCTCCTGCTTGTTATGCATAGGTAAGGCTGAACTGGAAAGCCAGTCTTGCTGGCTTTGCTTCTGATCCATTCTCCTGTGTGTTGCTTCAGGAAGGCCAGACTCAGTATTTAGCATTTCTAGCACCTGAAGTGTCCTGTCTTTCTTACTCTATTCCTAAGTGAACTCCTCTGGGGAAGCAGTTTAGTTCATTGTCCTTGCCCTTTCAGACTGTTTCTTTTGGCATGCAGGTTGCTGAATTGAGAGGACACTTGAAAGCAAGAGATGGGCACATAGGATGACTCGTTATTTTAAGTTTTTTGAAGTGGTTGGATGCTGGTAAGACAGGGTTATATACAAGCCCTGGCTCCACTGGTGAGCATTACTCAGTTTTACCATGAAACTTGTGATGAGAGACTGCAGTACAGAAAGGGAAAAATTTTCCTTGGCCGTAGAAGATATTTTTCCTCTAAAAAGAGCAGTAATTGCAAACAGCTCCTCCTTTCCAAGCACATAGTAAAGGTGAGAGTCATGGGAATTTGGCCTTAGAAAGGTTGTTAGCAGAAATCTTGTAATGTGTCCATGGTACCTGAGACTGTGTTGCTAAACCAGGTGTTCTTTTGGTCCCTCTCACCTACTTGAGCCTATGTGGTTCCCATTGCATGAGTAAGAAGGAAAGGGGTAGATAATGTCTTTCTCTGGGAAGGTAAAAAATAATTCTCCCCCATTAGCTTCTTTTTCCAAGGCAGTGTGGGAGAGAGCTACATAGACCACAGTCCCAACTTCCCAAGAAATCCTGCCCAGCAGCATGGGCCAACATCTGAGCAGCCTCAGCAACTTCTCCTGCATGCTTCAGCTGGTGCTCTGTTATTCCCTGCTAATTTATTTTTCCAACATTTCTGTAGGCCTAGTGTGTGATTTTCCCTTTCTGTTCCACGTTACCTCCTGGCATCTGTGTAATTCTGCCACTTAGAAACTGCCAACTTTTTTCTCTCCATGGCAATTCTGGCACCTTTCACAGTTTGGAGCTCAGCTTGTTCCCAGGGAGCCTCTTTCCCTTTGCTCTCTCTCTTCTGCTTCATCAGAAAAATGGGTCCTTCCTGCCAGCCACTGCCTCAGCCACAAAGTGCCAGTGCCACTCTCATCACTACTGGCTCAGGATGGACAGAGGGAAGGAGGGGGTCAGACATGGAGTGCACTGCCTCTGGAGAAAGCTTTGCCATCACATTTACCTTGACTTCCATTCACTCCCTTCTGGCCACGGCAATAAGCAGCAGGTTATGTGCAGGTGGGATCTGCCTCGGTCATGATCCTTTTCCAGGTGTAAAAGATGGCCCTTCATGCAGTATTACCTGGGCCATTTTGGGGTGTCTCATCTGGCATGCCCAGTTTGCACAGGGAAAGGGGGAAAGATTTCCTTTGAGAGTGAAGAAGATGAAATTGTGCACAAAGGTGTTTTGAAAAGGGACAGCATTAAGAAGAGAACAAGGGGGCAGCATAGCTATCCAGAAGAATATTTAAAGGTACAAGAAAGAATACATGGATATTCCTGTCTTCTTGATGGCAGGTGTGAGGCTTCACGTGACCAAAGAATCAATAGATGGATTAAAATCCTGTGTAAGGTAGCAGTTAGAAGGTGGGACTGGCAAACAAAGGGTATGTGCACAAGCCTCAGAAGGGGATCTGTTACCATTTGTATAGCTGAGAATACCAGCTGAGTAGAAAACACTGCTTCTCATCATCCTTTGTACAGCAAAAAGTGAATTCCAACAAGTCAGTTGGAGGGCAGTACTCATTCTTATCACATACTAATGTATATTTTTGCAGTGCTGGGACACTTTTCACAAGTTAAACCAGTAAATAGCTGGTTGGTGTTGCCCATGAGCTATTCCATCCCTTCAGGAAGGAGAGTAAAGTTCTCAGAACAGACCAAAAAAAACCAACCCGTCTTTGTTCTTTGTGAAGGGTCTCCAAAGCCTCCTGGAAACCAAAAAAGGGAAAAGTAGACTGAAGAGCATCTTGGTGTTGGCCTTTCCTGGCCCATCCAAGGGTGATGCAGTGGAAAATGAGGCTGGAAGCAACACCCTGGTTTGGAGTTGGCTGCCTTTGCTTCCTCTTCCTTGCCATTGCAGCTGCTGTCACCCCAAGGCTCCCAGCTTCTGGAAGCATTGGTATGGAAAAGCTTGCTTCTGACATTGGCCCCATTAGCCTTTAAAATACTGCCTTGGGAGGATGATTTGAGGATTTCATTCTCCCTCTTTGTTCTTAAATAGATTTCTTGTGTGTACATGAGCAGATATGCATGAAATGCAAAGTCTCTCTTGGCATCCCCGGTGTGTTCCCTTGGGTGCCCTTCTTTTCAACTGCAGTTTATGAAGATGAGGAGAAAATGACATTTGAATTTTTAAATTAATATTATTAATCTGTATTGTCCTCTATGGGCAGCCCTAGTAGCTTTGTGGAGGAAGCTCATGAAGTAGGGAATTTTTCTTGCTATACATTAACTCTGTGGAGAATTTGAAAGGGTTGCAGTTGTTGGCTTTTCTGAGCCACCAGCTATTGAATTTGAAGCCCTTTTTGACTATAGGTAGCATAGTAGGTGTGCTGGAATTGCAAATCTCTCTCCTCAGGGAATCTGTTCTTTGTTACTAAAGGGATTCAGTAGTAACAGCAAACACAGAAGAAGAGATCTCTTCCAGGAAATCAGAAGAGCTGGTGTGGTTTACCAAACAGATCTTGGACATGGGGAGTTTGGCATGTTTGCCATTGCCAGAAACAGAGGAGTCTGGATTGAAGCTCTAAAGCATTCTCTTTGCCTGTCACTAAATGCTTGAGATTTTTAGGGGTAGGGAGGTAGAAAAAAGAGCTGTCCTTACGTATTCAGAGATGTTGCCAAGGATGTCTTATCTCAGCAATTCCCGCTTTTATTATTAACAGCAGGTTCATTTTGTGCCAAGAGGGTCCAGAACAAGTTCTGGACACTGTTCTTGGCCATCTGTAGTGACATTCCAGCACCACCGTTTTTCCAAATGATTCTTAGGATAATGTAACTGCATAACTGAGTAAAATCTGCTCTGCAGCTTAACAGAGAGACCTTCTGTTTCCAGGACTGCCAGTCCCTCCATTTTTATACATTTACACAGTGCTCTCAGGGAGAATAAATAATACATGAACATATGCACTGGCTAAGTGACATTTCCTTCTGATTGCAGCGTGGCACTGCTTAATGGCAATTATAAAATAGATTTCTTTCATCTTTTGCTAATCCTGCTGTATGTTTTAGAGTATGCCTTTACCTGTTGTTGTTAGTTGCTGTCTGGTTTTTATTTTTTAAACAAATTGTTTTGACCCTTTTTCATGTGTTGATGAGTTGTGCTTTTGAACCCTCTTGAACACACTTCTGGCAGAATGACCTCATCTGAATCAGCAATAGTGCTCCTGCATAAGTGCCTTTAAATGCTGTGTATGCCCCAGCTATATTACAATAATAGAATCTTTGAAAAGAAAAGGATTGACATTAATCCCAAATGAAATGTTTACTCCCTGTTTAGTGCTCAGCGGGCTGTTCAATACTCTGAATCTGTATTAAGCAAGAAAAAATGTTTAAGGAGCATTACAAAGGATCAAAATCAAGTGCTCAAAAGTCAAATCTCTTCTCTTGGTGTGTTTCTATTGTCAAATGGTGTTGAATTGTATGATCAAGAACTGGTTTTTGCACTTAATGAATTCACAGAATAAACCTTTTTTGGAGGGTAGAAGTATCTAAGGCTCCTCCCCAAACCTGTTATACATGTGGCCTAGAGTGTTGAATGCTGTCCTGGATTTTATTCTCCTGCTTCTACCTTACAGTTCCATGTCCTATTGAACAGGTCAGTGAAAACAAGCTGTTTGCAGATGAAGGATCCTAATTCCAAGAAACCTGTCTTAAAAACTTGGATTTTCTACTGGGAAGTATTGACATCACAGCTGGTGATTCAGTAGGATTTAGGGTAGAATATGTACAGAACTGGAAGAATCTGTATCTAGATTTTGGGGCATGCAAATTTAAAAGGATTTTTTTTTTCCTTCATTTTGGGGTGTTGATCCCCTCTGTAAACAATAGACAACACAACTTTCTTGATATTTAGTAATTCAGATACTGCAGAAAAAAATCATAAAGATACTAAAATCTCTCTTCACATAACAGTATTAGTTACATGATTTGTGCCTAGACCCATTTCTAACTGAACTGCTGTGCTTGACATTTTATCATCTTCCACTCCACACGCTTCCTCACTCATCTGAGGCAAGCATTGTGATATAAATGTGATTTATATATAAATGTGATTTTATCACATTGTGATATAAAAGATGCTTTAGCCATTTCAGTCTGGGATCTGATAATAGGATGCATCAGGCAGCCTTTAGTATTGATTGTTGCTATCCTCCCTGCTCATCATCTTAGTTGTGTGTACCTCTGCAGGAAAGGGAGGGCTAGAGGAGGTGCTGTACTTTCTCAGCCTGTCAAGAAGAGAGCTGTCTGCTCTTTCCTGTGAGGGTGGTGAGACACTGGAACCAGTTTTCCACGGAAGCTGTGGATGCTCCCATCACTGGAATTGTTCAGGACAGGGCTTTGATCAACCTGGTCTAGTGGGAGTTGTCCATGCCCATGGCAGGGGACTTGGAACCAGGTGATGTTTCAGGTCTCTTCCAACTCAAACCATCCCATGATTGTGTGATTCTGGGGACAGGATGATGTACTTAGCAGTCCATTTTCACATCTGCTTAGACCTCATTTGGCAGCTGTTGCAGTGCTGTTGTCAGGCTGCTGCCAGCTCAGCTTGGAGCTACAGCCACTGCACTGACCATCTCCTCTGGGCAGCAACATCCTGTGGACTTTTCAGTTCTCTGCTTTCAGGTGTCACCCCCGTGTTCTGGATTTGCTCTGTCATCATCTCTGCCCAATGCTATGTATCTCAGTTGCAATATACCTTGTGTTCCCTATAGTTCAACATTTTCAAGGGAGCCTTTTCAGACTGTTGGGATGAAGCCTTATGCATTTTTGGTTTCAATGCCAAAGCTGGGTGGTTTCTTCCAGTAGTGGGCTTAGCAAATCTTCCCAAAATGTTATTTCCTACACATCATTCAGTGTAGGAAAATTGTTCTTGTACTGTGAGAAGCTCTAACAACAGTGTCTGCTCTGAACTACTCCAAACAGGACTAACATAAAAACATCCACTTTCCATGTTACGTTTCAAGAGAAGAGTACTGCAGTCAGCCCTGGGCTGTGGAGTGTCCTGAAGAGCTTGAGATCTAGCCAACCATGAAACCTGTCTCCGAAAGATGAGATGTGACATTCCATGTTATGTAACATGCTGTGCTCTGGAACTGGCTTTTTTTAATGCATGTGTGAAAGCACTGTATTGCTTGTGAGAGACGATGGTATAGCTGTGGTGTTCAGGAGACAGGTTTTATTGGTAGGTTTCTCTATTCTTTGCCTAAAACAACTGGTTTTGGAAGTCAAATGGGAATAGAAATGTACTTGAGGTTATAGGTCTCCAGTATGGGGAGAAAAGAGAGATAGTGCCAGGGGAGACTACCTGCTAAAATCAGCAGGAGACACATTTTTTCACTGGGCAGGAGTGCATTTCCCATTCAGACACACTGAGTGGCTTCCCTGTTGAGATGCTGAGAACAGTTTAATGAGGGCTGAGAAGTCTGCTTAAGTCTGGGAGTTACTAAAGATCAACAGCTCCTACAGTCTAATCTGCATTATCATTAATCCAGTTAACAATCAACTGTTGTAGCAATTAACTTGCTCAATCCATTACATCATTAAAGCTCTCCTTGGTTCAGTTTAATCCCTCAGGTTGTTACTTCTGTAGGTGAGTACTCTTATTGATACCCCTTGTTCTGTCACAACAGG
>VYZU01052134.1:6469-32197 GCA_013401355.1 Ceyx cyanopectus
TGGTCTTTTAAATTGATTTCCAAAGGGATTTCTCATTATCAGATTGAACCATTTTCCTAAACAGTGCTAGTACAGTGGCCCATTTTTCACTGTGGCTACCAAGCAATAGTACAACTCCATGCAAAGGTGCACCCCCTCAGCAGACTAGATGCTATGATCATACCTATTTTTCAGTGAATTTATTCATTACTGCCTAACTGGCAACACAGAAGAGATTACAGACCACTCCTGGCTTTGAGTGAGCCTCCAAAGTGACTGTATGTGAGCACTTCAATGCTTCACAAACTGTATTTTTCAGGTGAGCCTCTGTAAAGATGTAAGCAATCTTTACATTGATTTCTTGGTGGTTTGGATCAAGCTTATAATACCCACACCTTAAAAGCTTGCTTTAAATACAATCACGACTCTACAACTAAGGGATTTATCCTACCTGAATCACTGTGGAAACTGCACATACGATCTAAAGCAGTAATCCTGATTTTCTCTGTAGCTGACAGAGATGCAGGGGAAAATTTTCATTCTACTCTAACTTCAAAGCATCCCTTGCTGGCCTTTTCAACAACTGGCAGCAAGTGAACTACTCAACTGAACTTAGCTTTTCAAGGCTGCCACTCTTGACCCCCTACATACATACGCACAAAAACTTCAGCTACATGCCAGACAACAGACACACAAACAAAACATATCTGAACTTTGGGGTCACAACACCATCTTCCAACAATTCAAGGGTTGTTAGTGATTTCCATATATACACAGGCCACTTCTAAGCAAACACAGTAAGAAATTACAACAACAAAAAAAAACAACAACAAAGGGTTGTGAAAGCCTCATAATTACANCTCCAGCTAGAACTATTTCTTTATGTGCTTATTACTTTAAAATGAAACATCTTAATAGTGCTTTAGAGAAAGTCCAATACAAAAACAGAAATACCTGGATGTACCTATGTTTAACTGCTGAACAGAAAGGAAAGTGAGATTACATCTCTAGATTAATTTTTCTGTGGATGCTTGCTGTGTTTCAAACCACTTCAGCATTCCAGTGTAATTAATGTTATTTCAAAATCATAGTAAATCAACTGTAAAGAAACCCATGTTATTCTCCCCTTATTAAAAAAAAATAACAAGCAACAAAAAAACAAACATATAAAACATGTCCTAAAACTTTCTGTTCAAACATTCCTTTATCCATTTTACTTACAAATGAACGTTAGTCTCTGTAGCTATCTTGAAAGAAATCAAGCAATCAGAAGCAATCATCAACCTAAGCATTTCCTCTGCCTTAAGCAATGACTGTACTGGTTCATTTTAGAACAAACCCACCATTCAACTTGGTCTATAACAATTTATCTTAAGTGACTCGAAGAAACCATGACATTCTTTCTATGAGCAGTATAGCTAAACCTAATTTGAAGTATAAAGCAAAAGAGAAGTCTAATAGATATTATGCAATTTAATATTCTATTTGCTTGTAAAAAGCAGACATAAATATAATCAACATAATTTAAAATATCAGAGGCTTCATTTAATCTTAGATAACTTCAGTTTACATTTTGTGTTTCAGAGTGGCACTGCTTGGTTCAGACCTAACCATTTTGTTTGGTCAGCTGTTAAAATGCAGACTGAGAGACAAAAAAATAAAGGATGTAAAAGAAAGTATCAAATTTTAAATTCTAAATGTTAAGATATTAAAAAAAAAATCTATATAAGATATTAAAAGTAGTTCAGTTCTTTCAGTCATTACTTTTGATGTTCTCACAGAACTTATCAGCAGGAGAAAATCTACAACTAATTTTATTTTTAAAAAGCCGTCTAAAATATGTATAGATTTCTAACATAGCACAGTTATTTTAATATAAAATTAATAGGTTTTCTTAAATAGACATTCTTTTGCTGCTCTGAGAAACAAAACTTTATGGCAGTTGGCATATTAGAGGGGGAAAAAAACCCACCTTAATCTAAATCACTGTGCAAAGTAATTCCTCCCCGCCCCCGTCCACCCCCCAGAAAAAGGAAACATGGGTTATGTCTTCAATAATCCAAAATGCCATTAGAAAGACACAGGAAGAGATTTCTCAAGATAGGTTTTTTATTGTTTTGGTGCAACCATAAAACCCTCACAAAACTAAGAATGAATTGACAAGGCGGAGGGGCACTATTATCAAAAATCACCTTATTAAGTCTTTAAGTAGATGTATGACAGATAATGACTTATTTAAATAAATAAAGACAAAAGAAACCAACACAGGAGGAAAACAACCCTTGGGGTTTTTTTGCACCATTACATAGAGTATCTGCTCAACTTTAGAAAACTAGACCAACTACATTTACCAGTTACAGAGCATTTTGTTAACAGAAAACAAAATTAAAGATAACCCACCCAAGTCTGGTGTTTTCAGTTAAGCAAAATTCCTGATTTTACTTCAGAATTTCAGGATTACAAATAAAGGGTAAAACCTTAACCCCACCAAAACACAGACAAAACTTCCATTTGACAGAGGTCAGTTCTACGATAAAAAGTCACATCATTATCGGATGTAATCTGTCAAATATACTGGAATAAATAACTTACATTATATGAGAAAAAAATAGTGTGAATTTAGTCTCCATAAATAATAAAAAACATACAAACTTCATATGTTTTTAAGCAAACAAGCGATCATAATTTAGGAACAAAAGCTCAGCAAGTAACAAGTTTCAACCAACCAGTAGCAGTATTATTTTATTTACACATCAGATGAAGGCAAGTGTTGCTCCAGTTCTTAAATACTTGGAAACTTTCAGAACACTGTAAAACTAAACAAAACGATAATTTCAAGCAACCTTTTAATTCATCTGTTTTGACAGCAGTTGTGGGTGCTCTTGCCACAACAAAATAATATGGACAGAGATTTCCAAAAGCACAGCACTCCCTACAGCAGAGGCAAGTTACTGATAGCAGATACAAGCTACATGTGAAAAACAGCCACCTTTAAATGATAAAACTAATTTCCTTAAAGTCTTATCCACACAAAACCACATGTAGTGCTACATACCTTCAGAACAACCCAAACCATTTCTTTACATGTATTTTACACAAATTGAAATATAAATTCACTGAGAAAGTAATTACAGGGAGCTTGTTTGTATACCCTGTATCTCTGAAATTCTCTTCTTCTAAGTATGAAATATATGTGGATTCTCCACTGTTTTAAAATTTCTAGAAACTTCTCAGGTTTTGAAGAAGTTTTGAAGAAGTGAAGCTTCTTTCTTTGCTAATACAGTTAAAATTTGGAAAAAAAGTGCAAGCAACCAAGTAAACAATGCTGATTATACAAGCTATCTCTTGTGCAAACCATTTTTAGAAAATTAGTTTATATCAAATCTACCTGAATTACTACTGTGTTAAAATAATCATTATGCTTAAAATACACATCTATTTAAATTGCATATATTTTTTTCCTGTAAAACCTGAAATTCTTAGTAGTGTCACAAATCAGAATGTCTGAAATTCAAATAAACTAGCACAATACCTGGTGATCTTTTAAAACAGTGGTAGAAGTCCTTCCATAAACAAACTTGAATGTGAAATCCAAATGAAAACCAAAAGAGAAACTAGGAAATTTGCAAAAGTTAATGGCTTGATTTCACCTACACCAATAAAGTCCTTTTATGATGTATTCCTCCTTCCCCCTGCTAACGACTTTTCCAGTTTGCCTGCCACAGGTGCAGTGAACCCAGAATCCCAATTTTTGGTACCAAAACCTTCACGCTGCTGACTGATGATGCTCCTGTGAGGTCTTCCCTTGATGCCTTGGCATGATATTGGCTACATGAATCCCTAAGCATACCCAGCAAGCATTGCACGCTTCTCAGGGAAGCAGGGTGGTGGAGAAAACAGCCTTGCCTCCTACAGAGAAAGTAAAACTCGATGAGCTTCCCTGCACCACCTCTCCATGTTGTGGTCTGCATTTGAAAGCTTACGGGAAACGGGAAAAATAAATATGCCTGTGGATTAAATATTAAAATAAGGCAAACCTATAACCACCCTTTGACAAATACATAGCAGACCTGAACCCTCTCCTCTGTACACTGTGTACCACATGAACGTGGCTATGTTTACTGTATTATCCTGTTGTTTACTAGTTGGGAAGGACAGCAGTTCCCCCTGTGGCGACTGACTCCTCCATTCCCGCTTTTCACCAGGATAGTGCCCCCGGTCCCATCCACTCCAGGTTTTCTTAGTAACTGGTGCCTGGTCCCCTCCCCCTGCCCACTCCCCCTGTCCCTCTGCCCTAGGGTCAGCAGTTTGGAGAATGTTGTGGAAATGGCTCTTTCCCAGCATGAGGCTTGATTTACAGTTGGGGCTCAAGAAAAAAAACACCTCTCTTTTTTTAGTGAAAAACTAGTTTGCAAAGCAAGGGACAAGATGGTTTGATGGTGCCTGGGCCCACATTCCCATGGCTGGATGAGGAGAGCAGTCACTGCAGCATCTGCATTAGGCTCGGTCAAGCCACAGGGATCCTCTGAATAACCTCAGCAAGACTAAAAGCAACAGACAAATAACATGCTGCCCTCAACCCTTCCAGTCATTCAGAATAAGTGTTCTGACATTTCATTCAACAATCCTCTTGTCTTAATTAGGTTCAAAGCTTGCTCTGCAAACGGTGAGTCTCTCATCTTTTCCATCTTCCTGTACTTCCTATCAAAAGAGAAAATATTTTCTTCTTCAAAATCATCTGGCTACAGAGAAAACAGAAGAAAAAAAAAAAAGCTCATGGCTCTTACAAACTGTCCCTGTTTGATTAGTCTGCTGGCCTCTCTGAGCAATGGGAATACAAAAGTGGTACCTGTTCACCTCTAAGCAACTCCTTCTCCATGCTATGCCACCTCACCTGGCTGGACCCATCACCACCTCTACAGCTACCTATGCATAGGGGTTTAAAGTACCACATCTTGCATAAATTCAAGAGCAAAGAGAATCTCTACGGTGCTTCATCATTAACTTTTAATCCTTGACAGCTGGTCTGTGCTGTGCCCTCCTCAACCAGATGCCAGTTGTGTACAAATTCTCACTCACTAAGAGGAGGTGGGTTGCTATTTTCGAGTGGGGGGGAAGGCGGAGGCATATACACATTTCATCTTTTTTTTTTTGTAACAGTGTAAAGAAGCACCTCCACAAAGGAACAGCTACATAGTTACATCCTAAATCCTCTATCCCCTTAAGTTTCAGATTTCTTCGGTTTGCTTTTGTCTTTGAACACCCAGTACTTGGCAGTCCATGTGAAAACAAGCCAGTGAAGCGGTCCTTCACACTGGGACTGAGTCGCCAGCTGGAACACAGTTACACACCACCGAAGGGTGGGGGCCTTTAAGTGAAATGTGTGATACAACATGCAACACCTCATGCATACAGTGACTTCTGGAAATAATGTTTTTTTTACTTTTTTAAATGTACATTCTATGCTCACCATGATTTACTGTTAAACTTTTGTAATAGGTATTTCAAAGCCAAGATAATAAATGTATCCTTCTTCATTTGGTATGATTGACCTTTTCACCTAGAGAGACAAGGATTTTTTGTAACCTGATGTCGTCAACCCAACAATCCTGTTTTTTAACTTGTTTTACATTTTTAAATAGTATCTAGAAAATGCATTAACATAAACTATTTTGGTCACGTTTTCCAAACACTTTCCAAAATCTTACATGAGAAAACTCTGAAGTACAGCCCAAACATAGTAACTGTGTAAACATTCGCTTCTAGTGAGGTACCCAGAAGTATACACTTATAGTAATAGCCCAGTAGAATTCAAACGTAGAAGAAATATCCCAAAATCAAACTTTTTTCTCATACAAAGAGCCAGCGAGTTCCTCCAAGACTATTTATTACAGGATCTGTTGGCATAAAAGAGATTTTTAAAATAAGGAAGTGAGGAGGGATAGCACCCTACAAAACAAAACACAACCCCCTTGGTGAGGAACAAACAGCACAAACATGCGTGGCAGGCACTGTCAGATGTGGCTACTCACCTTTCACAGCACTCGCTTCTTTCAGGTTGTGAGACAGAAAGTCTATGCTGGCATAGGCGCTCATCTCTACTCCATTGATGCCCCTGTTCAGGACATGCCTGGCTTTCGACCTGGCTTTGTCACAGTTTGCCAGGGTGCCGTCCACCACGTCAATGGCAATGTAGTTGAGGCCATTCTGGAAGCCAGCCGAGGTCTCCCGGCACATTGGGCTGCTACCCTGCTCTTCCTCAAGGCCTTCGTTTTTCCTGAGGGACACATTCTCCACTGAGGCCGAGTTGTGCCGTTTGGGGTTGTGTGCGAAGGAAGGGGACACGGGGGTCACAGTGGTGGTAGAGGAGAAAGTTTCTGAGCTGTGCCTCCTGCGCCCCTGGGGATCCGCCCGGATAACCTTGGCCCCCCGATTTGGGTCTGGGGGAGGGCTGGAGAGAATGAAAGCCTCCACCCCAGAGAGGGTGAGCCTCTTCACCCCAGCTGTGGGACTGGTGACCCGGGCACTTTCTGGCTTCTGAACAATGGGTTGGGGTGGGGTGGTGGCCATGCCAAAGGTCATCTCGGTGTAGTCCCCACCATCAGATGGGCTGGATGAACAAGCCACGCCCACAGACGCCTTCAGGTAGCGTCCCTCGGGCTGGCTGGTGCTGGAGGAAGAGCCTGGTGAGAGTGCTTCCAGGGAGCCCACCGAGACAGTGCCCGACTGGGATGGTGACTGTGACCCAAAGTCAATGTTCATGTAGTCAGAGAGGGGAGAGCGCCTCTGCCCTGTGCCTGAGCCCAGGGAGGAGGCTGGGCTGTCAGCAGGCAGCGAGGGTGGGGAATAGACGGCAGCATCCCCAAAGTCAATGTTGATGTATTCGCCAGGGCTCTTAGGCTCGGGCGGCAGAGGGTGCTCGTTCATGCTGGGCAGCATCGTCCGCAAGGTCTCCAAAGAGAGGCGGCTGGGCCGGGCCACCCGCTGGCACCGCTGGCTCAGGAAGCTCTCGGTCCGGCTGTGTCGCAGGGGTGAAGGCACCGTGTGGCTAGAGGGGGCGAAGGTGCCAGCAGGTGACTGGCACACCGACTCCTCTGGGATCATCCTCCCTGGGGAGTTCATGAAGACATACTGGTCGCTGTCCTTTGCCAGGCCCTGGCTCTTGTAGGATCGGGGTAAAGAGCTGTATGAATAGCAGCCAGACTTGGGGGGCTCACTGGACCCATGCCCTGAAGGGGCAAAAAAGAAGTCCGGGGGGGTGAGGGAGGGAGCCTGGGGCCCGTGCTGGGGGTCCCGAGGGGACATATTGATATAGTCGCCATTACTCAGTCTCCCGTCTGAGCTCTCCACGGACAGCTTGGAGCCGCACCACATCCGCATGTACCCGCTATCGTCAGGGGAGCTCTCCCCAGGTGAGCTGGTCTTGTAGCTGCTCCCGTTCCCGGGGGACCCGCCACCCACCCCCGCCCGGGGCTGCAGGATCTGCTTGGGGGCGGAAACGCTGGTGGGACTCATGGGCATGTAGTCGTCGCCGCCTCGGCTTCCCTGTCCTAAGGCTGCGGCCACACCGGGGGTCATAGGCATGTAGCCGTCATCATCTCCCCCTCCTCCTCCTCCTCCCCCTGCCGACGGTCCCAGGTTGGTGCTGCTGCTGCCGGAGCTACGGTGAGAGCCGATCTCGATGTCCCCGTAGTCCTCGGGGTAAGGGGTGTAGGTCACTTTGGGAGAAGCGCCGGCTTGGCAGGAGGGGAAGAGGCGGCCGGCACTGCCAGCGAAGGTGGCGCGCATCAGCGTGTACTCGTCGAGGGATGCGGAGGACACCTGCGGGGGGGCGGGCCGCTGCCGGCACGGTGTGGTCAGAGAGTAGGTCCGCTTCCGATGGCCCCTGTCGGCCGCGGCGTCGGGGCAGGGCCGGTAGCAGAGGCGGCCGCTAGGAGGTCGCTCCATGGCCATGTAGCCGTAGAGGTCGGTGCCGCCCCCGGGGTCCCGCACCGGCGGGGTCTCGGCCACCGACTCGGGGGTGTTGCTGCGATTGCTGGTTGTGGAGGAGGAGGAGAACGGACGTAGGTCGCCCCCCGGGCTGGAGCCGTACTCATCGAAGGACATGAAGCCGGCGTCGCTGGGGGAGCCAGAGACGGAGGCGCTGCCGCTGGACGGGCGCTGCGGGTGATGCGGGTGGGCAGGCTCGGAGCCGAGGCCGCTGCTGGAAGAGAGGCTGATGGGGCTGGTGGCAGAGGGGGGCGAGTGAGAGGCGGGCATGGACATGGAGCGGCTACTCTGCAGACCGCCGCTGCCGGCGGCCAGCACCGGCAGCAGCTTCCCCGCCTGCCGGCCCCCGCCGCCGCTACTAAGCGTATGCGAGCGGCTAAGGGGGGTCCGCACGGGGCCCGGGCTCATGGGGCTGCCGGCCACCGAGCCCACCCGGCAGCCGTCGCCCTCGCTGGCCGTCCGCACTCGGCACGGCGTGCACTTGGTGCCGGTGCCGCCGCCAGCGGCGAGGCTGTCGGTGCGGGAGCGGCGGAGGAGGCCAGTCTGGCTGGGAGGCAGGTTGACCAGGTGGTGGTGTCGGCGGCCGGGCACGGTGATGGGGTGGGTGGCGGAGGCGCCGCTGCCGCCGGCCCCGGCGGCCCCCCCGGACGACGAGGAGGAGGAGGACTGGCTTTTGCTGCGGGGCCGGAACTCGTACAGCTCTTTCAGCGCCTTCATGGCCTCCAGGATGGTCTCGTGGATGTTTTGGGCCACCACCGAGTCGTCCGCCTGCATCCAGAGCTCGCCGGGGCCAGTGGCCGCCGAGCGCCCCACCTCGATGAAAAAGAAGCTGTCGGAGTGGCCGCAGCGGCGGATGTTCATCAGCTGCAGCGTGACCGAGGGCAGCTCGCAGTTGAGGCGCACGAACCCGATGGTGCGGGCTGAGAGGCAGAGCCGGTGGACGCCGGTGAGGTTTTTGCTCTGCCCCAAGCCCTTGGGCTTGAGCGTCACCTGCCAGACCTCCCGGTAGACAGCGGCAGCCGGCGTGATCAGCCCGTAGTTTAGGTCTTCGCCGCCGGCGGCCAAGGAGGCGGCGGCCGCGCTGCAGGAGGTGGAGAAGGGGGAGGCGAGGTGGCGGTGGGGGGACCCCTGGCAGGCGGCCGCCTTGCCCTCGTTGAGCAGGTCAGTGAAAGCCCGGTACCAGCCCTCCTGCTCCTGCTCGTTCTCGGCCGCCACGGCGAAGTACTCGTCCTTGGTGTAGAGGGCGATGAGGTACTTGTGCTTGGCGTCCGCCCGCTTGTTGATGTTGAGGCAGGAGTCCAGGGCGATCACCCGCTTGGGCGCCCCGGACTTGTTCCTCCATTTCTTTTCGCTCTCGTAATACTCCAACCGGGCGCCCCCCGACTCCTCCCCGCCGCCGGGGCCCCGCAACACGAAGAAGCGCTTGTGGCCGTGCTTCTGCTTGCGCAGGTACCCGCACTTCCTCACGCCCTGGTTGTTGTTGTTGTTGTTGTTCAGGTTGGGGCCGGGCGGGGAGCTCAAGGGGGGCAGCAGCCCCAGCACGGCGGGGCTCGCCATCCCCGACCCCAGGGCGGGAGCGCCGCCCGGCTTCTTTCGCTGTTGCCGCTCCCGCCGCCGCCGCCGAGCAGGTCTGCGATCTGAGAGCCGCGGGAAAACGAGATAAGGGGGGAGGGGGGGGTGAAGCGAGTAAAATAAAGTTATTCCTCCGCAGGAAGAGCGCGGCTGCCCGGAGCCGCAGAGGGGTTCTCCGCCGTCGCCTCTAGGCAGCGGGTGCTGCCGGCGGTCGCCCGGCGTCCTCCCCGGCTCCGGTATCGGCGACACCGCTGCCGCTCCTCGGCCGCTGCTGGTGCCGCGGCGGCTGCTGCCGACGCCGGCGGGAGTTTCGCCGTAAGTAACACATCGCGCACCGAGTGCCCCAACTAAAGAGCAAAACAACACGTGACCGCCGCCTTACCGAGACGCTCACACACCGAGACGGGGCGGGGCGCGGCCGCCGCCGGCGCCGTCCCCTATTGGTCGCCGCGCCGCGCGAAGGACGGCTGCGTTCGCCAATGGGGTGGAGGGGCGGGCCCTGGAATGCGAGCAGGCGCGACGTCATTGGCTAGCGGCAGCCTCGCCCCCCAATAGTACTCCCGCCCCTCCGCGGCGGGCGGNCAGCGCGGAGCTTCCGGGCGTGCTGTACGCCAGCCACCCCCCGCAGACCCACATACACGCGTGTGTGCGTCAGCCCTCCCCGCACACGCACGCACGGCGGCTTCCCCCCCAACACCGTACGCGCACTCCTCCACCTGGTGTGTCAGCGCACCCCCGCTCTCCCCCTGCCTTGCGCGCCACCGTTTCGCTCCCCCCTCCCCTCCCCACGAAGCGCTCGGCGAGTCGCCGCCGTATCACGGTCCCCCCCCGCCCTCCCGCCTCTCCCGCCCGCGCCCGTCTGCCCCCCCCGCGGCCATTGAGGTGGGGCGGGGGAATGCCGCCTCGGGCGGGGGGGGGGGGGGGGGGGGGAAAGGGGGGGGGGGAGGGGGGGGGGGGGGGGGGGGGAAAGGGGGGGGGGGAGGGGGGGGGGGGGGGGGGGGGCGAAACGGTGGCGCGCCAGGCAGGGGGGGAGGGGGGGGGGGGCGGGCGGGCAAGGGCGGGGCGGGCGGGCGGGGGTTGTGGGCGGGCCCCCCCGCCCCGGAGGAGCCCCCCCCCCCTACCGCGGCGGGCGGGTTCACGCCCACAGCCTCCGGCCCCCCTCAGGCGCAGCGGGACCCGCCTCCCCGCCACCCCCCTTCNCCCCCCTCCCCTTTCCCAGCCCTCCCCACCGCTGCCCTCAAACAGCCCGGAGCGTGCCGGGGGCGCGATCACGGGGGAGAGAACCAGTATCTCCGGCGAGCCCCGGCGCCTCGCCATCCATCGTAGCCCCGACTGGCGGGACACGGAGTGGAGGGGGTGCACCGGCGTAGTCACCACGGCCGTCAGGTGCTGCCGACCCGCCTGGCGCTGTCGTGTTCCCCCCCCCTCTCTTTCCACCCCCAGCGCGGAGCTTCCGGGCGTGCTGTACGCCAGCCACCCCCCGCAGACCCACATACACGCGTGTGTGCGTCAGCCCTCCCCGCACACGCACGCACGGCGGCTTCCCCCCCAACACCGTACGCGCACTCCTCCACCTGGTGTGTCAGCGCACCCCCGCTCTCCCCCTGCCTTGCGCGCCACCGTTTCGCTCCCCCCTCCCCTCCCCACGAAGCGCTCGGCGAGTCGCCGCCGTATCACGGTCCCCCCCCGCCCTCCCGCCTCTCCCGTCGGCGCCCGTCTGCCCCCGCAGCGGCTATTGAGGTGCGGCGAGGAAATGCCACCTAGGGAGGGTGGGGAGGAGAGGGCCGATGTTACTCGGTTTTAATTAAATTAATTTATCCGAGCGTTTCACGTTAGCGACGAATAAGGGCAGCGTCCGCGTTTCCTCTGGAAACGAACTCGGGGGGGGGTGGGTATCACAGCGCGGCGAGGCAATTAAGGAACGAGCTGCGGAGAGGGGGGAGTGCGAACCCCCGGTCCCCTCCCCGCCGCGCTGACCGTTCCCTCCGCTCCTACTCGCGCTTCTTTACGCGGCGTGCGGGGTCTCGCTTGTTTACCGGGGACCGCCGCGCCCGGGGAATCAATGGGCGCCTTTCTCTCGCTGCCGCCACCGGGGGGAGGTGAATGGCGGAGGGGAGGGGGCGCGACTCGGCGCCGCGGGGCAGCAAGCGAGGAAGGGGCCCTGGCCGGGGTGGGCGGTGGGAGGGGCAGGGGGCTCGCCAGTCCCCATTTTCCCGAGTACGGCGGGAGCGGGGGAAGGAGGGGGAGCGCAGGGGGCCCGGGTCGGGGACTGCGGGGCGGGGATGCCCGCCTCTCTCCCCGCGGTGAGGGCAGCGGTAGTTCCTCCCGAAACACTGAGAGCGGCGTGGTGCGGGGAGGGCACTAATAATAAAATTCGGGGGATGAAAGGAGAAAGCTGCGCTGAAAACGTCCAGCCCAGGCTGTTTCTAATCTCAGCCACATCTCCTCCCGCCCTGAGAGCGGCTGGGGAAGCCGCCCCTTTGCACATGCCCGTGAGGTTGGGGTCACGCAAACACCCATCCGCGCTTGCGGTTCCCTGCCCTGGATTCAGGCCGTCGGGACACTCTTAATTTGTCGACGAAAACTGAAGCAGCCGGGTTTGCCTATAAAAACGGGGGGGGAGGCCGGGAGGGGGGTGCACGAAAGTGATGCGACGCCTCCCAACTGCCGCCGTGCGGAGCCGTGGCAGGGGCAGGGGCCGGGGGCGGGCGCTCCCCGTGTTCCCGACGGAGGCGGCGGCGGAGCCTCCCGCAACCCGCACGTAGAGCCGCTGCCTCACGGCTCTGCTTCGCTCCCTCCTGCCCGAAATTCTCCGCGCTTTGGCTCTTAATAATAACCCGTTTAGAAATCAACAGCTGTAACTGGGAGGGGGGGTGTGTGGGGGGGGCGGGGAGGTGTTGGAAAAGACCACTTTACTGTAAATACCGGTAGGCTGCAATAAAGCAGCTTTTGAAGAAAGATTTCTCCCCTCGTCTTATGGGCAATTACATCCACAGATAAGGTATTAGTTCCTTGCGGGTTTTTTGCTTTGCTTTTAGTTTGGTTTGTTTTATTTGGTTTTGTTATTTAACACTATTTTCCTCAGTGGTTTTGATTGGTTGGGGTTTTTTGGGGTGGGGGGAGGCGGCGGAGCGAGAGAAGCAATTGGAGATCTGAGGAACCGACGTGTCCGCAGAGAGGAAAGAGCCTGCAGTGTGCCACTGGTTCCGTGCGTAACCTTGGGCTGGGTACCTGTGACCTTTCTGTACCAGTGCGACTCCTCGCAGAAAATGATGCTTGCGATCTTTACTGTCTTGGTCGTGTATTTTTGTATTTGAAAAAAAAAAAAAAAAAGCAAAAAAAAAAGCATAAAACTAGTAATTTAAAGTTTAGATTGTATGTAATGATTGCATAACAGATCTTAATGAGGAAAGTTTCATAGGAAAACTCGGGCATAGTTGATTTTCTGCTTGTGAGTGTAATGGGGCAGATTATCTGCTGTACATGCACTACGGAAGATATAAGGGGAGTTAATTATCTGAACATTTTCTTGACACTGAGCGATCTGGGCCCATAAACACCAAGAGGAGCCTATTGTCTGGAAACCCCTTGGAAATGTAGAAATATTTTTCAGACATTTATGAAATATGCTTGGTGACCTTGAGCAATCATTCTTAATGTCTGGCATGTAAAAAAGATTAATATTAATTCATATACTTGGTATTTCCATATGTTATTCTTGACTGTGTGGGCAATACACATCTGATACACTAGCAGAACTAAATTTGCAAACAATTTATAAGAGAAAGACATTAGGACAGACTAGAATTCAAGGTTGAAATTCATGCTTTTTAATTCTGTATCAGCACTGATGTAAGGAGCATCTTTAGCAGTTCATTTTCAGCAATAGTTGATTCATAACAGGTATTGTTTTCTCCATAATTATGTTTGGGGTTTGTTTTTTAATGCATAACTGGGGTACAGAGCACAAGAAGTGTGACTCAGGTGTGCATAACATACAACTTTAAAAGTACAATTGTTTCATGACGACACTGTAGAACAAATTACCCCAGTTTACGTAGGTTATCTGTCTTACTCAGAGTTTTCTCTGAACTCCTCTGTTCCTGGTCATTTCAATGTAATTACAGTGGCATTTAATTAAAATAAATGCACTAACACCACTCGTCCATCCCACCCCTCAGCTACAGGTCACTGTTTCTACAGGCTGGCATGTCTTATGCTTCAGCTATTCCTATGCGTGGTGGAGCATATTAGCTATAATTTCTCAAGTAAGTGGGTTTTTAGTGATACAGTGGGCTGTGAATTTGAACAGTTGAAGCATAGCACATGATCTCTTGTACCACCAAGTAATTTCAGGCAGAACGTAGGAGTGGACAAAAAGGGGCAGCAGCATCCTCAGTGACTGCAATAGATTTGCCAGGGGATGTTTGCTTAAATAATCTCTGTAGAATAATTCCAACATGATGAAAGAAAAAAAATGATCTTAACTCTCAAATTCCTTTTCTTCTGTCATACCATGATGTTCCATCTCTATTTTATCACATTTATCTTCTAGTTTGAGGTCTCTGATGGGAATACATTTCTAATATACAAAGTAGACCTCAAAATAGTGCTAATATTAGCATCTTTCCTGCCTGCTAAACTATTATTTTGCCAGTAAGCTTTGAATCAACCATCTCCTTTTATTCTCCAAGAAAAATAAACAGTGCTGGGTAGTGGTCAGATTTATCAAAATCTGTTATCTCTGTGAGGGGCGTACCTCCATCTACCCTAAACTGGTGGAGGCATGCCTAAGGAATTATAGACCTTATGAAATTATGAAGTTTACTTATAGCAAATACAGTTTTGTACAGTTTTGTTGTCACAGACCTCTGCTTGTTTCACAGTTCCCATGTTTCAAGCATTTGCAGTTCCTTAGTTAGACGTAAAAAAAAATTAAAAAATTAAATATATATTAATTAAAAAAGGTTATTTTATTATGTCTAACTGTATTTAACCTCCATGTTTTGGTTATTAAACTGGATGGATGGATGGATGATAAACAGGGGCCAGCAATACTATTTTGTAGGCAATTAACTTCTCAAGCTGTCAGTGAATTTTGCTTGGGAACACTGTTTGCCTTAATAGTAGTTAAATAATAAGATAAAAGTGTTACCTCTAGGGGCATGTAACTGATTCTGGTTACATGTGGAAGCTTGATTCTGCAAGCCCAACACATACAGGATCCAGTTCTTCCCCCTTTTCCCCTCACATTAGGTGGATTGGTGTAATCCAGCCCCTATCAATATGTAGCTATAGTTAAATACTGCCCAAAGACACAGCCAGTACTCACAAAACACTTCCCAAGAGGCTGGATACATGAGTAAGTTGAATTTCAAACATTGTCATATCCTTCAAAATGATGATTTCTTTTCCTTAGTTTGAATGTCATTATGAAACATCTTTCAATTTCAGGATAAGGAATAACAGTTGAAGGGATGTGCTTGATGTTTGGCTTGGCCGTTGTCTTCTACCTGTTGCCAGGATCACGGATCTGGTGGTAGTGAAACCATGGGAAAAAAAAGTGTAGAGGAAGATTATGTGCGTCAGCAACACTTTCTTACACTATCAAGAAGACAGTTATCTGTTCCAACAAAATAGAGTGATTTATATTTTGATATCCTTGAACTTCTACACAAACAGGTGAAGTGAGTTTATTCCCTTGTACATTTATTTACATACTTGTGATACAGGGTCATTCTGCTTATACATTTCATAACCTTACTGTAAGAGGATGTGAACTCCCATCGACTTCTTTCTCTTTGACCTGTCTCAGCTTCTTTGAGTGCTAATGTACCATGACTGTGCTACTACTCGGTTGTGAAGTCTGTGTTATTTGGAAAGGTGGACAGGCCATCTTTCCAGACAATTTTATAAAGCAGTTTGTTGATACTACTCATTCAGTAACCCCTAACGTCATGCTGTGTCCCTCTATAGTAAGAGTAACGCTAAGGGACACAGTTGCCCTACCCTCTTAAATTGAGACTGCCAATTTTCTGCCACTTTTTATCCCCCCTTCCCTCATCCTGTGAAAACAATTATGAGTGGTTTTGTACGTGAAAGAGATTCAGAAATAATAGTCTCTGAAAAGACTTTCTTAAGTAAAGATTACTTGCTTGCGTGAGTATTGCACTCACAGATTTCCAGAAAATTCCAGGTTAAATAAATTTGGATCATGGTTATGCAACTTTGTGTGTATTTGGGAATTCCTGAACCTAACCAGACTTTATTTTAAATATAACTGAAACAATGTCGAAGTTACTAGCTTGTACACTATTGTATGGGAGGGGAATAAAGCTGAGGAAAATCTGGAGTGTCTTATTTCCAGTTTATTATTTTTTTGACAAAGCTTTAGTAATTTTGTCTACCTTTCGAACATTGTTTCCTCAAAATTTGCATTTCAAGTGGCAAGTCCGTAAGCAGGCCGATACATCGTGCGGGGAGGGTGTTTTGGAGAAAACATCGATCAAAGTTCCCTTGGTCTGAAGAGGGAAACAAATCTTCCTCGTGTGACAGGCATACCCCCGAACACGCCTCGACTCTACAGCGTGTCCCCGTGCGGGCCGGTGCTGCGGGTTGCAGGCTCGGGCCAGGCGGGGGTGGGGAGGGTCCCCGGACCAAGCCCTCTCCCCACTCCTGCCGCCCAGCAGCGCGCAAGCGGCGCGGGGCAGTCCCCGGAACCGCCTCTCGGTGGGCTCCGCCCGCTGGGCGTCTCCCCGGGAGATCGCGGCTTTTGTTCAACCTCCCGGGGGGCAATACCGAGCAGCTCCCGGGGTGTCGTGCTCCTGCGTGCTGCCACCCGCTGGCCGTGCGCGCTCTCCCGCCGGCCCCGGGGCTGGGGCTGGGGCTGGGGCTGCGGCAGCCCCGCTGCGGGGCGGCTCTGCTTCGGCGGGCGGGAGAGGGAAGCTGACGGAGGTAGTGGGAGCAGGGAGGGCAGCGGTTCCCGCGGTCTCTTAGTCGCCCTTCTGACGGCCAGGTAGCAGCAAATGGTTTTTAAGTGATGTGGCGTTTCTGGGGAGTGAAGTGCTGTCTTTTATTTCTTCTGCAACAAGCGGGAATCTGAAAAATACTGTTGTTTATTTAAGGGAAAAAGTCCCGATAGAATAGAACCAATCACGCTGTATATATAAAAAAAGGTTTATGAAGCAATAGAGCCAAATGTTTTCAAGGAATAGATGAAGTCTACACCCCTCTTGAGTATGAGCAGAACATGGAAGTATCCAAAAATCGTTGAAAACCATGTGCTCTTTTTCTTCTTTCTTTTTTTCTTTTTTTTTTTTTCTGAAAGAGATTTTGTAATGTACCTGTCTGACTGGCACGGATAGCCAAGAGCCAGGGTCCTTCAGGGTATTTCTGTTCAAGAGGAGACCGATGGTAGAGATCAATATTTCTTTGATGCAATATTTACAGAAAATTTGCAAAGGCCTGTTTGCCCAAACACAACAGGACACCAGCAGAAGAAAGTTGGGTTTTTTTGTGGTCTGCTTTTTCCAACACTGTTTCTTTCCTGGTAGCAGTCTGTTTGAAAATCTATTCTGTTTACTGTTTTGTTTTTGTTTTCCTAAGCAGGTTGCTCCAGCTTCTCTTTCTCTTTCTGTTTGTTTCTTACTGCTCTTGGAGGCTGTTCCCCAGCAAAATAATCCCAGGCATTCAGCCTTCCCCTCTGCCCTACAATTCATTTGGCTATTTGCCTTTGTTTCTGGTGGCCTTTGCATCTGCTTTAGGTAGTAACCCTTTTTCCTCTAGCTTTTTTTTTTTGTCTCTAGCTTTTTTTTTTTTAATCAACAAAAAAAACAAATACAAAAAAAAATAAAAACAAAACAAAAACCCAAACAGACAAAAACCAACCGACCAACCAAAAAACTTACAACAAACAAACAAATAAACCCTACAACTTCAGAAGGGAGCCTAACTTCCTTCATCATTTCTTTTGACAGCAGGATAATTTTTCTAACAGTAGGAGTAATACAGTCCTGGAGTAGATTGTCAAGGGATTTTTATAGAGTCCCTATCACTGTAGCATTTTGAACTGCACAAATATTTAACAGGAATGACACAAGTACAGTTGTCCTGACTCAGGGCAGTGTGATAGTCTAGATGATCTCATGTTTACTTCCAGTATTGTTTTATTGGATTTCTAGGATATATACACCTTATAAATAGCCCCAGGATTATCACTGATGAAAGGGATAAAACAGTCTCTCTCTTTTTTTTTTTTTCTTTTTTTCTGGTCTCCTTATTTGATTGTACAAAATAAAGGGTATAAAACTATGATTATGAATCACTTCTTATTGTTTGGGATAAGCTATTGTGCAATTCTTACTCGTGCAAAAAAAATTTCTGGTCTACTTTGTGCAAGTGCAAGACCACCAGGGATCTAAAGAGACCTTTGGGGAAATCTAGTCACTACAGAGGACAGTTTTGCCTGCATTTTTTCAGTGTACCCTTTCAGTGGGAGTTTTATGTGAATAAAATGAGGAAGGTTTGCCCTCAGAATGGGCTGATTGCTTTCAAGGAGAATTATCATTTATCTGCATTATTTAGACAGCGTCTGGGAAACTCAGTGGAGCCTCAGGCTCCCATTGTGTTCGACATTGTATAGATGAGTAATTAATGGTGGGCCTCCTTCTGTTTTGTTTAATGTATATATTGTACAAATACAATGCATTGAGGAAGACTGCTGATGTGGGGAGTCAAATGCAAGGAAGGCGATTCTGCAGTCCCATGAACTGTGGCTGACAAGTGGTTGCTTCAGCTTGCCAGTTGCCTGATGGATGGACACTGCAGGCCTGCTCAGCATTTAAAGAAGAACTGACAAAGTTTCATATACTGATGGTCTCATATGCACAGGCAACATGTGTGCTGAAGGAAGAGGTGGATATCTTTTTCAGTATCTTATTGGAAGCATATTTTTTCAGATACACATCTTAGGAACAATTACTGATTTCAGAATATTCATAATCACAACAAAGTGAGTACAAAGCTGTTAGCACTAGAAAAGTATGTAGTTTCATGTGCTTGCAAGAGATGTTGAATGAAACCTTCTCCCAGTCAGTGGGTGTCATGGCTGAAACACCACACCTACTGATACAGACTCTGTTGTAGATGGCTGGTTTGTGGGGCAGAAGAAGGAGGAGTGTGTATCTCCAAAAACCTTGTTGTAGCAAACACTACCACAATGGCAGGCAGTTTATATGTCTAAATAATAATAATAGATTGCTAAAAAAAATTACAGTCAAGTCATTTCCACAAAAAGAAAAAAAGATTCATGCATGTTCTGCTGAGTGCTCATGGACACAAAACAAAATGGTCACTTAATGTTAATAAAATATTCATGTGAACATTACATTTTCATTACTGATGTGGGAGACCACAAAATCAAATACAAGTGAAGTGTGCTTTCAGTTAAACTGCTGATTAAGCAAAGGAACAGTATTTGTAGCAGGGGAGAATGAGGTAATCATAGGAAATGAACATGTTTTTAATTTCATTCGTTGCTTTTAATCATACAATAAGGGAATGTTTCTGGGTGCCTCACTTAATTCCTACACATTTATCTTTTTTTTTTTGCTGACTTGTAAAATCTTTTGAGGCTGCAGTAGTAGATTTTTTTAAAGGTGAATAACTCCAAACACAGATGTTGCAAGAATTGCTGTCATCTCTTGAAAGCAGATGTAATGGAAGTGGATCATTGAGCTGATATTCAGCCTACTACCTTATGGTGACCAAATCAAACTGTTTCTTCCACTGGAGTTATGTATAAGGACGTGGAAGAAACCTCAGAAACAAAATCTCCTAAGGGTAGCTTTTTATTACACCTCTCAGTGACCTGAAATGGTCTTTCATTTCTGGTACAAAGTGTTCTGAGGTTGCTGACAAGAACTTCCTTTGTCCTAATAACTCGGACCTGGTGAGAGATCCCTGGGCTGCACCAGAGTTTGGCCTTTGGTTTACCTCTCCCAGCTGATGTATCGACCCAACAGTTTCCTCTGCAATGATTTCTTGAGAAGGTGTCCTTCTTGTGACAAAATGACCTTCTTTGCTTTGTTTAGAAACATATAAGCACAACAAACGTGCTGAACATGTAACTGTATCATGGCAGTATAAATTACGCAGATGCAATTTATTGACTGTGGGAAGATCAGATAGTTTAAAAGTCAATGGTTGGCTGTCAAGTTGTTAATTGAACATTTGCTGAAAAATAACAGTGGGTAAGGGATCTAGATATTCTTTCAGGATAATAAAGTTTAAAAACAAGAGCTGTCTGCTACCCTCCTGTGTTGGCTATATTTAAAGAAATAGTGATGAGTTAAAAATCACACTCCCCAAAACATTAACACTCAGACTTTGTTATGTTACCAACCCTTTAGGCTGATAATACTGAAATAATTTTACACCCCAATTTAAAGGTTTGTTGATTTTAGTTGCTTTTTAACTTTCAGATGGGGAAAAGAAAGTAGGTTTCTCCCTTTTGAAGGCTGTCTATAATTAATTTTGATTTGCTTTTTCCATGTGCAAGTTCAACTTTGTAACCACGCTGAACACAAGCATCAAATTAACATCTTACTTTAAACGGACATCTTGCCTCAAGTATTATTTCAATAATTTAAAAAATCTTAAAATCTTACAAACCATTCCCTCTAAATTGTTTCAGCAAGACTCAGGAACACACATTGATTCATGCCTCCCTTCTTTTTGAAAACAAATGCACAGAATTTATAGCATTTTGTCTCAGATTCCTTAGTTTTAATAATTTCTGTTCCTTGTTTGAATTTTTTTAGCACTGTATAGATTAGGAGTATTTTAATTAAATGCATCATCTCTGTATTTCCAGAAGTATGTAGTATCTGTAGAAAACCATCACAATCCACACGATCTATTTTCTCTCAGCAAGCACATTCAATGTTATTGGTTTTTTTGAATAAATTTTATACTTTTTTTTCTCAGACTTAATGAGCCACCTACGAACAGGTATTCACAATTCAAGTTGTTTTTGTTATAGCAGCATGAAATTTAAAGCAAACTATAGAGAGTTCAGTGATCTGATGTCCTCTGCAACACAAACAACTTGTGATTGAACTGGATTAGAATATTTAAGTCTTCCTATACAGGTCTCAAGTGGCCATTAAGTTATAACCCTAAGTGATGGGATAAGTGAAGAGATGCTGTAAATTCAGCTGGATGGAATGTCCCTGCATATCTGGCGAGGTAGTGTTCATGTCAGCTAAGTATAGCTATCTGAAAATTGGATGACTAGTGAATTTTAATGTCTAGAGTACCTCCAAAGTGATGGAAAGTTATTCATCCTTTCTTCAAGTAGATCTGAATTCTAACAGTGAGTAGATTCACAATATAGTGAATCTGGATTTATGTTCCTGGTAATATTGGAGTTAATATGAAGCCACATGATGTAGGTGCTGATTTGTAAAACTGCAACTAGTAATTCTATTTTTTTCATTTAAGGCATTAACCTTGTTTGAGGAATTCTATGCCCAGTCAGAAACTATCCATTCTCCATATTCACCTTCATGCTAGTTAGGGCATCTTTAAAGCTTCTGTAGGCAGCATAAGCCCCTAATCCCAGCACAGACTCACTTTCATGTGCTCTGCTCATGTAAGAAAAGCATTCAACTTATTTTAAAAGGTTTAATATCCCTTACGTTCATTTGTGTGCAGCTCTGATATTAATGATCACAAAACAATGGCCTAAAAAAGGTATGACATATTGCAATTAGAAAATAACTGTTTATCTCAATTTGCTATAAAGAGAACTAGCTTATACTTGTCCCCTCTAACATGGCCAGAATGAATGGCTTTTGATTGCTTACTTGTCTGGATACAAAGTGACCATGTTGGAATGTATTGGAAAACTTCATTTTTGTTGTTACTGGGCAAAACCCTGTCGATTTTGCTAAAAATTAGAAAGCTTGAAGACAAGTGTACATTTAAGTTGCTCATTGCTCTCTGGGTGCCATGTGACAGTTGTGGGAGAGATGCATAGCCAGCAAGGGAAGCTGAGGGTGGGCAAACTGGAGTAATTTCATTTTTTCTATCTTCCTTCAAAAGTCTGTTGATGGTAGAGAAAGAAAGAAGACACCAGCTATTGGGTCATTGTTTTAGAAAGGACAGGATTACAGGCTATTTAGAAGAGGGATTAAAACCAGAAGCTCACAGTGTCCTTAGTTTGGTGGTGAAGATGCTGAGGGGCAGGGATGTTATTCATCAGTGCTTTATTTATAACCTATTCATCTGTTCCTTTTCATTTAGACCGCTCTTCACATTTCATATGAGTGTCAGTGATTATTACATTAGGTGTTTTTTTGACCCCTTCAATCTCCCAGCCCCGATATCAGTCCTGCCCCACATTTGCCTCTCAGTTCCCAGTCTGAAAATCTCATACATTAACCATGAGAAGTTTACACTTGCTCCTGTCTGGTATTTCTCCTTCTTTGGTCCACATCTCACCCATTTTTGCTGCAGGTTCTTCTGCTTTATGAACTGATGTACTAAATGCAACTATTTGACAAACCCCTGTTTTTACTCATCAGGTCACGTGTCAGATTAGAGAGGACAGTCTGCAGGTAGTGAGTCACCAAAGATACTTTGCACTCTTAGGTGTGGGGGGTGCATGCTCATGTTGCAGGGCAGCATGAGGGCTGCTGCCTCACACCAGTCTGATTCCACATCACATTATCAGCCATTACTGTCTTACAGCTGTTAACTGCCCAGGCACTGAGTAATAAATACCAACACATAAGTGTCTCCTCACTTCAGCTTCATTTCTGCTTCCCTTCAAACAACCTACATAACCCCACCAGTTTAGCAAACCCCAGTCGGTTTTTTAAAACTGGTTTGGCTTCATACAGCAATGAAAGCTAAACATTGACACTTTTTCCTGCTCTCTGCCTAGCTTTAGAGACTGGAGAAGACTAAGAGATCAGGGTCCTGAGGCTGGCTGCATGTTATCTGGTGTAGCTTCTCAAGTCAGCATCAGATGCCTCCATCCTCCCATGACAATGATGATTGCCCCAGAAGGGTCTGAAAGAACATTTCACCTCTTACACAGCAAATCCCTGGGAGCCAGGAGACAGGAATATAAGACACTGTCAGCATGAGTTTCCCATTAAACACCTCAAAAGTTTCAACGCTGTCTTGTGCTTACTAAAATAAAATAAAATAAAAAATAAATTAAAATAAAAATAATAACAAAACCCCCCAAACAAACAACAAAACACCACAAGGGCTAGCAAGGTTGTGCAATCTTATTTACAAATAATGTAGCCAAAGTCTTATTTCCCCAAACACAGCAAGGAAAAACTTCCTGCTGTTTTTCTGTGCCTATTTGTGCAGATGCACACAACCCCTGCTAACCATTCCTTCATCCACTGTCTTTGCAATATATCCCAGAGAAATTGCTCTGTTCATATAGCCCAAAACAGAGTAAGAGCTGTTTGTAAGAAGCTTTCATTGCTTCTGCCTTTCTCTATGAAGAGCTTAATTTGATCTGACCACCACACCCATTAAAAGACCATCTCTAACCCCTTCCAGAGTAAAACTAGGGATCACATTATCCAACTTCATGCAATTTTACTCTAAAAAATTGGCCATGAACCATTGCCTTCACATTTTTTTAGAGCCATTGCATTCCTTTAGTCCTGCAAGTGTAACCTATGTGGCCTCCTTCCAAAATAGTTAGCCTATAAATGGCAATATTAATACCCATATTGTTTCTGCTTAGCTAGAAATTTGTCTAAATTACACGTTCAGTTTCTGATTTTTATAGTTTAGTCTCATTTGATGCATGCTTCTTTGGTTTTATTCTGGTGCTAATACTTTAATCAGAGTGTCATGTGGTATCAATGCTTAACAGGAGTCTGAAAGACATTGTTTTGTCAACATAGTTACCTTTATTAAACAAATCAAATAATCAAAATTCTTATCTCACAAAAGTACTATGCAGTTTGTTTAACTTAATCTGTTTTGCATAAAGTCATGTTGACTGGCAGTAATTATGTTACCATTTTTTATTTCCTTATGGACAGGGTCCCATATCAGCTGTTCCATTCTTTCACACGGAAGCAAGGTCAAGTTAATTCATCTACAGTTACCCTAGTCATCCTGTTTACGCTGTTAAAATATCAACATGGCATTAGATCTTTCCAGGCCTCTTGGGCTTCTCCAGTATGCCAAAGCTTTTTGCCAATGAGGAGCAGTACAGGATTCTTCTTAAAAGCTTTAAATCAAGTTATCTGGTGCTTAAAAAAAAAATAATAAAAANGTCATTGTTTTAGAAAGGACAGGATTACAGGCTATTTAGAAGAGGGATTAAAACCAGAAGCTCACAGTGTCCTTAGTTTGGTGGTGAAGATGCTGAGGGGCAGGGATGTTATTCATCAGTGCTTTATTTATAACCTATTCATCTGTTCCTTTTCATTTAGACCGCTCTTCACATTTCATATGAGTGTCAGTGATTATTACATTAGGTGTTTTTTTGACCCCTTCAATCTCCCAGCCCCGATATCAGTCCTGCCCCACATTTGCCTCTCAGTTCCCAGTCTGAAAATCTCATACATTAACCATGAGAAGTTTACACTTGCTCCTGTCTGGTATTTCTCCTTCTTTGGTCCACATCTCACCCATTTTTGCTGCAGGTTCTTCTGCTTTATGAACTGATGTACTAAATGCAACTATTTGACAAACCCCTGTTTTTACTCATCAGGTCACGTGTCAGATTAGAGAGGACAGTCTGCAGGTAGTGAGTCACCAAAGATACTTTGCACTCTTAGGTGTGGGGGGTGCATGCTCATGTTGCAGGGCAGCATGAGGGCTGCTGCCTCACACCAGTCTGATTCCACATCACATTATCAGCCATTACTGTCTTACAGCTGTTAACTGCCCAGGCACTGAGTAATAAATACCAACACATAAGTGTCTCCTCACTTCAGCTTCATTTCTGCTTCCCTTCAAACAACCTACATAACCCCACCAGTTTAGCAAACCCCAGTCGGTTTTTTAAAACTGGTTTGGCTTCATACAGCAATGAAAGCTAAACATTGACACTTTTTCCTGCTCTCTGCCTAGCTTTAGAGACTGGAGAAGACTAAGAGATCAGGGTCCTGAGGCTGGCTGCATGTTATCTGGTGTAGCTTCTCAAGTCAGCATCAGATGCCTCCATCCTCCCATGACAATGATGATTGCCCCAGAAGGGTCTGAAAGAACATTTCACCTCTTACACAGCAAATCCCTGGGAGCCAGGAGACAGGAATATAAGACACTGTCAGCATGAGTTTCCCATTAAACACCTCAAAAGTTTCAACGCTGTCTTGTGCTTACTAAAATAAAATAAAATAAAAAATAAATTAAAATAAAAATAATAACAAAACCCCCCAAACAAACAACAAAACACCACAAGGGCTAGCAAGGTTGTGCAATCTTATTTACAAATAATGTAGCCAAAGTCTTATTTCCCCAAACACAGCAAGGAAAAACTTCCTGCTGTTTTTCTGTGCCTATTTGTGCAGATGCACACAACCCCTGCTAACCATTCCTTCATCCACTGTCTTTGCAATATATCCCAGAGAAATTGCTCTGTTCATATAGCCCAAAACAGAGTAAGAGCTGTTTGTAAGAAGCTTTCATTGCTTCTGCCTTTCTCTATGAAGAGCTTAATTTGATCTGACCACCACACCCATTAAAAGACCATCTCTAACCCCTTCCAGAGTAAAACTAGGGATCACATTATCCAACTTCATGCAATTTTACTCTAAAAAATTGGCCATGAACCATTGCCTTCACATTTTTTTAGAGCCATTGCATTCCTTTAGTCCTGCAAGTGTAACCTATGTGGCCTCCTTCCAAAATAGTTAGCCTATAAATGGCAATATTAATACCCATATTGTTTCTGCTTAGCTAGAAATTTGTCTAAATTACACGTTCAGTTTCTGATTTTTATAGTTTAGTCTCATTTGATGCATGCTTCTTTGGTTTTATTCTGGTGCTAATACTTTAATCAGAGTGTCATGTGGTATCAATGCTTAACAGGAGTCTGAAAGACATTGTTTTGTCAACATAGTTACCTTTATTAAACAAATCAAATAATCAAAATTCTTATCTCACAAAAGTACTATGCAGTTTGTTTAACTTAATCTG